>CM047747.1:44277505-44306923 GCA_026225825.1 Pistacia integerrima
CTTCCCGGTATGCAGAAGAAGATTTCCTCTCACAGTTACCAAAAAAAGCTGGTTGCTGGACTTGCAACACTTTTATTATCAATAGCAGCAATGATGGTAGTGTTTTGTGCAACTATTTTCATTATTTTCAAAGATGGAGTGCTGTGGGTTCCTATTCTTGTTACTGTAATCACTTCTATACCAGTCCTTTTGTTCACTAAGCAACAATGGCGTCTCCTTTTTGATGTGGTGCGTTCTACATATGTAAGTAGCTCTCTTTTCCAGCCACACAAACGTACCCTTTTCTGCCAAGGGAAAGCAATGGAGTCGAAGAAGAGGAAGTAACTCAGTGTACTGAACAATTAATGGTACTACACAAATTTTGAATCTATGCTATAGTAATTTTTCTATTTGTCCATAATCTGATGCTGCAACTCTCAGGTCTTGTAACCCATTGAAGTAACAGTTTGATTAAATTGAAATCCTTGATTACGGGACTCACTCCATATATCCCTTCATTATTTGTTGGAAATGCAAGTACAGGAGGGGAAGTGAATCAGAAGTTAATCATGCCCTGAGTACAGGAGTGTAGGTTAGTTTTACTCGCAATTCATTACATTTAAGCCTAATTTTAATAACAATAACACTCATTGAACAGCATTGTTTAATTTATCAAATCATGAAGAAATCTGAACATTTTAATCTTATATCTTAGTTCATCCAAATATAGAACCTCTAATAATGCTTCAAACCTGTAATCTGTCATATCTTTTAAAAAATATAGGGTTATTTTGTTTTGTTGTTTATTAAGGGTAGAATAGTCTTTTCAGTTTCCTTTGTTTAGCCTATATATAGTCTCTTTGTATTTAGGTTAAATCATTCTTTTGTATTCAATTGCATTGTGCAGTATCAATGAAACCCTAGCCTTCTCTTTTTTCTCATTTCTTTGGATTGTTTAGCATGGTATCAGAGCCAAGTTTCATGGGACAAGGCTTAATCTTAAACACAACATTACGCGGATCCAACTACAGTAGACAACAAGAGAGAACGAGCAATTTTGGGTGTCAAAATTGCTCTTGTCAAAACTCGACATTTGGCTGTTATCAAATGTTTTAGGTGTGATTTGAGTGGGGAATACACTTTTAATAAATTTTGTGAGGTGCTTGCCTTAGATGGAACTGTTCACCAAACTTCGTGTACAGATACTCCTGAGTAAAATGGTGTTGCTAAAAGAAAATATAGGCATATTGTTGAAACTAGTACTTTTTAGATATATAATATATTCTAGTATTCTCCCAAAACAAAATAATAATAATAATAAGATAATGTTCATCTTATGCTACAAAAATTCATTTTCCAATACTAACATTATAAGTTTTTTTTGTAGATTTACCACAAATCAGGACTCATGAAGGATAATGCTACACCAGGAAGTATCTCAACTGAAGAAAAAGTTGAGCTTGTGATTGCTCCAGCTAATAAGAAACTGGCTGGTACGTTTTGACATTGGAATGAATGCTAATATCTTCCTTTTCTGAATGCGTACCCTTTTACAAATTTAATTTTCAAGGGCAAATGTCATATATGCTTCCTAAGTTTGTGTTAATTTCATATGGATTGCTTTCATGTATTCCAATGTGACAGTCAAAGATAACAAAATAAACTATCAAAATCCTTCATGTCACCAATTCTTTAAATTTTGCTAGCAGTACTATTTTTCTTTTATTTTGAATCATCAGATTTTAATGTGGATGTCCCGAAGGAGTCTTCAATCTCAATGGTACTATGTGGGAATGTTAACCAAAAACAAATTGGATCTTCAACTGAAGAAGAAGAACCTGTGCTGGTAATAAATTCGACATCATCCTCAGAAGGTAAAGTCTTTTATTATATATGGTTATAGGATATAGGCCTCTTTTTCTCAAGTAAATGAATGTCACTAGATTTAATTTAATATAATCTTTCTAGCTTACACGGTTATACCTAAATTAAATACACTGATACATGTGGAGAAGCACATGTATGTAAAAGAAAAATTTTATGCATAAATTTGTTTGTTTCAACTTTACAGATAATGAAAGAAGGATTAGGCACTTTAAATTGTACCGGACTGCACTTAAAGGTGATTGGAATACAGCTGAAAGAATTTACGAGGAAGATAAAGATTATATAGCAGCTAAGCTATCAAATGAAAGAGACAGCGCTCTCCATATTGCAGCTGCAGCAAGGCACACTGGTTTTGTGAAAAAGCTGCTTGAACAGATGCAAAGGGAGGATTTAACTATCAAAAATAATGTTGGCAACACAGCTTTTTTTCTTGCTGCTGCCTCCGGAGAGGTTGACATTGCTGAGGCCATGATGGAGAAACATGGAGACTTAGTGATGATTCGAGGCAAAGATGATATGTTACCACTTCACAAGGCAGCTCTTATGGGAAACGAAGAGATGGTAGAATACCTTTATCAAACCACTGGATACAAATTATTAGATCATGATAATGATCTCATCGAATTGCTTCTCATTTTGATAAACCATAGGTTGTATGGTAAGTCCTATCTTTTATTTTTGGGCTCAACTAAGTCATTCTCAACATCTTTTGGTTGAGAAGATTATGATTTTCTTACCAACGGACAAATGATTTGATAGACCTAATTAATAAAAATATCCTTATCTATATAAAGAGGGAATATATAATACTACGAGATTACATAGATATTCAACTTAATCACCATCAATATACCATAAAGATAAATGACATCAGAGAAAGATAATAAATGGCATAAATAACTGGCATTATGTTTTCTTGGTATTCTAGGTGTTTTCCTTTATAATATTATCTTGGATGTAAAGATAGGTTTTTTAAAGATGGGTTGGATCTAGTTGATATTATTCATGATGTTGATTGTTTTTCTTCGTAGATGTTGCATTCAATTTGGTAAGGAGGCACCCAGAGTTGGCCAGTGCTCAAGATAAAAATGAGGAGACAGCATTGCATGCCTGTATTGATGCGTTTTCTTGATCAACCAGTGGCTGGAGTTTTGAAGAGATTATTCAACATATGTTAGTTCTTTTTATCTTTAATGCCTTCAGCATGCCTTGATTTATTCTGACTTCCTATTGTGGTTTCTATCACGAAATTTGTTTTTTCATCTGACATCTATGAGCTATTGGACTTTGTAACTCATCACCACATACTCTAAAACACAAAACAATGCTTTCTCATTTTGACACTAAACTATCCGTTTTCACAATCAAAAGCGCATTGTTTAGCAATTGTATGTAAGAAACAATGTGCTTTCTTGTTGTCAAAGCAGTTGTTGAAAATACAAGTGACATGATAGAGACACTTTATTCAGCATGGGGGAGGCTTTGGGTGAAGGAAAGGGAGAAACAGAGGAGGAATAATAAGCTGGGCTGGAGGGTTCAGTTGAAGAAGAGGGAGAAAGATTGGAGGAGAAGTCTGACTTGGAGGTCTTGGATGAGGGACCTCACTCGTGAGTACTCTTGTTTGAATTTTTTTTTTTTTTTTTTTGGTGGATGAGGGGTTTTTATTTACTTAATTATATTATGTATTCAGCAAAGTTACTGATTTTTCTGCAAATTAATGTTTGCTTAACCAAACTTTCTGTTTCAGTGACCGGTGAAGAGACTCCTGACTCGGCTTTTGATCTAGTCCGGTGCCTTGTAATGTTTTTGGGTGACTCTTGACATTTTAGATATTATTAGAAAACCTCGGCCACTGATATTTGAGGCAGCAAAACGAGGAAACATTAAGTTTCTAAGGTTAATCCTGGATGCTTATCCTGATCTGTTATTTGAAATTGATGAAAATAACTACAGCATATTTCATTTTGCTGTTCTGTATCGTCACCAACTCATCTTCAAAATCATATATGAGATAGGCCCATTGAAGGATTTGGTTCTTCAGAGCAAAGATAATGAAGGGGGAACAATATCTTGCATCTGGCTGCAAGGTTGCCACCATCTGATAGTATCAGCTGGAGTTCTTGCCAAACTGCGAATGAAGATTCGGATGCCACAAAATTCCAGAAACTGATCTAATACCTTCTTCTACTAGCAAATGCTACGTTCAATAATTCAGAAGCAGATGAATTCTTACCTGAATGCTATCTGAATCTTCAGTTAATTCACGCTTAAATGCAGATTCTGGATCTTGCATTTTGTGCAAAACGAATTGCATTGCAAGTAGCAATTCCATAAAAATTACTTCCAAATTACCAATCCCTATTTATTGAAGCATCATAACAAGCGAAGGAAGCCATATGAGACATGAATATTGCTCACATATTTGCACAGCAAAAGCATACTCCCACTCTCTTTGTGCGAAAGATGTAAAATTATCTGAACTGTGTGAATCACCAAGGCAAGATGATCCTTTCCTTGAAACTAAGGATCGGAAAAGGAGAACAAGCAATGAAGCCAAACTATCACATTCTCCCAAAGTCCTGAAGAAAAGCATATCAACTTTAATAGAAACTACAGAACCAACAGGAATACTAAAATGTGAGTCCAAATAATACCTTAATAGGTAGACAACAATTGACAGCCTTCTGTGCTTAGCAACATCAGGCAACACATTCACAAAAACCTAAAGATAAAATTAAGCAGATCAGAACACAAACAACTATCACAATTGGAGCAAGGGGCTTGTAACAAAAAAACTTTTTGATAAAATTACCTGAAGCAATTCGTCCTTCTTGTTAGATTTCGATAGCCAACAGGGGACAATTGCAGATATGAGATCCTCAAAAACACGTTGGGAATGGCTATCACTCTGTATAGACAAACATGAACAATGTAGATAACATTAAACAATACACTGGGGTATAAAACAAGTTTTAATATTAGAAGCCATATCCAACATATAGTAAATGAGGTCAAATTGTAGTTCAAGTTAACTCTTCTGCCAAACAGATATAATCTGTAAAGGAGATTTTTCAGGGTTTAATAACATTTTAAATTCCTTTCAGATCAAAGTACCAAATATGTTAAAATTAAAATTATAACTGAAAATACCACCTTTTTTGCACATAAAAAACCAAGATTGCAACTTCATTGAAATATAGAGATCAACGAACCTGAGAAACTGTTGATTCTCCAATAACAGCAAGTATATCTAATATATGCTCCAATAGTTTGTCTGGAACAACCTTTGCAATTCCAGATAACAGTGAAAATACATGATTCCGAGTGACCCCATCATTTGCAGAACGAGCACATTCAACCAACAATTTAATGTCTATAACATTGACTATGTCATCCTGGCGTGAAAGATGTGACAAACAGAATTACAAGAATGAAAACAAAAAGTGAAATGGCAGATATGAACACATGTTAGAATCCTTAATCAACATTTTCATGGAGCAATAAATAGGTCAAACCTTTAAAGGAATAGCAATTGTGAGTGAAGAAAAAGTGCCTTCCAGCACTATTAACAGAGTCTGCTGAATGTGATTCAGTGTGCTTGAAATGGTCTGAGAAATGGCAAATGAAGCTTCGATCCGCTTCTCATCTTTGGCAAGAACATCACCATTTAGCCAGTTATCCAAAAAGACCTTGCGAAGAAGCTTAAATAAGGGCCCTAAAAGAGAATCCCTAAAAAGATTAAATCCAAAGGCAGTTAGTCTAATTGACATCATTGATCATCAACCATAGCTCTCAAGATTAAAGTTCTGAACCAGATGCAGTTAAAAAAATAGACCTGTTTAATATATCTTTCTTAAGTAGCAGTATGTCAAGCAGAGAGCTAAGAAACGAAAGACCACTTTCTCCTTTATAAATCATATCCATATGCAGGGTGGACTTCTGTTTTCCATCTAATTTCATTTTCTTTTTCCCATAGGCTGATCCCATTACCAGATTTTCCTGTTTCAAAATAGGATCAAGTATCCGAGCTACTGTGGAGCAAGTAATCTGCAACATCCAATACCGTGCCAATCAATTAATAATATATTGCATATACAGACAAGGAGAAAAGACTCTCCAAGAGAAGCCTAGCACTATGCAAATTATTCCATCAAGTTTAAAGCCAAAAATAAAAGAATCCTTAAATTCTCTCTCAGACTAATCAAGCATTTCCTATTGCAGTCAACAAAATGAGTTTCTTTCTCTTGGAAATTTTACAGAAGGAATCAATCATTTCAAAGAAACACAAACACAACTTAAAGGTGGAATTGAATAATTATTAATAAGATCCTTCGAGCTCAAAAAACTACAACAAAATTCACCCAAAAAGGATATAAATTACCGCAAAATAAGCACCCTTTAGATCTATTCTATTATTCCATATTATCAAATGGCTAGTGGAAAATAGAAATAAATTATATGTCTATTCATAGTCTTTTACAGAGACAAAATGCTGCCAAGAATTAAAATAAAATAAAATATAACTTAAACAAAGTAGGCATAAAGAACAAACATTCAATCGAAGTAGGGCCTCTCGAGTTGCACATTGTACATCACCATTAGCATGCCGAAACAGCAGTACCAGGTGACGAAGTAAACACTCCTGCTTGACAGAAGAATATAATTAGGTTGCACCCATGAAAGAAAAACCATTAAACAAATCAAACAATGTTGTCTTTTAAGCTCTATTGAATGATAAATCTAATGATAGAAATCAGAGCAAAAAATATCCAGTATGCAAATTCATAACATAACATTATATTCAGGGCTTAAATCTAGAGAATAGTAGCAAAAACAGTAGACATAACAGCAAAAGAAACACACACACACACATGTAACACCCATCAATTTTGACTTCAGATGAGGTAAAATTCTCACAAAAAAGGGGAGAACAGTCAATGTTAATGTCAGAAAAAGCAAAATAAGCTAGTCAGATGAAAGTATACACTCTTTATAAAAAATTTAACTAAGAGTTTAACTTTTTTTCGTAACTGAAGTACAATGAGTTTTGTTTATCACGAAACCTATATGAAGTATATAGGATGCTGGAAGAGATGGCAGATTATTGGGAGATTATTCACGGGCAGACATGTAAGGTTCAGAAAAGACATTTTGAACCATGTCAAAGCATTAAATTAACAGTTAATGGCGTTACATGTGTCATTTACTTCCAAATTAACCTCACAGAAAGGTTACAGAATGCTACATAAACAAAAAAGCATATGAAAATGCAAGTAGTTTCCCTTCAATTCAAAAGAACACATGCTTAAAATGACAAGCTGCCATGGCACACCAGAGTATATGTTAGTATTATGCCACAAGAGCACAAATAACTACCTTGGGAAGCTCAAATTCAGAAAACATATTCCAAAGAATAAACCAACATATGAATAAAGGTACCTGCATCTCAGTTGTCAACCCACTATAAAGTTCATTTCTTAGCTTTTTCAGAACAGTAATACAAGGTTCAACAATAGCAGGGTCTTCTAGAGACCTAAAATCCACCTGAAAGGAAAACAATGCAAAGGGAAATGTTAACAAAAACGAAAGTAAATGCATTAATAATAAAGACCAGAACCTAAACTTTACAAACACATTCTTACTTGCACTTTTACTTGCAAAACTGCCACCATATAAAAGTGCTGATTCGGATGTATCCTGACCTTATTTGGAAAGTAGATGATCACAGTCGAAGCATATTTCACATTGCAGTGTTGCATCGTCAAGAAAACATTTTTAATCTGATTCATGAGATTGGCGCTCATAAAGATTTGATAGCTGCTTATGAAGATGAAAATAACAATAACATGTTGCATTTGGTTGGAAAGCTTGCCCCCCCAAACAGACTCAAAATTGATTCTGGTGCAGCTCTGCAACTTAGACGAGAGTTGCATTGGTTCAAGGTTAATAATTACTTTTCAACTGTAAAAGTCGCACTTCACTGTAATTAGTTTTGTTGGGAAATAACATGTAAATGAAGCAAAACCTGAACCCAATTGACCATTTTCTTTTTGGGTTGGAATCTTGATTAACTGTGCTTTTGATATGGCAGGAAGTTGAAAAAGTTGTTCAACCGTCTTATAGAGAAACCAAAAATTTCGAGGGGAGGACACCTCATATTTTGTTTTCAGAGGAGCATAGAAGACTCGTTCGCGAAGGGGAAAAGTGGATGAAAGACACTGCATCTTCATGTATGGTTGTTGCAACACTTATTGCAACCGTGATGTTTGCTGCAGTCTTCACTGTACCAGGTGCCAATAACAATCTTACAGGCAAGCCTGTTTTTCTACATCACAGGTCATTTTTGGTTTTCGCCATATCGGATGCATTGGCACTATTTTGCTCTGCCACTTCAATATTGATGTTTCTCTCCATTCTCACCTCACACTATGCAGAAGAAGATTTCCTGCATTCATTACCAAACAGGTTGATAATAGGGCTTGCAGCTCTCTTCATCTCTATAGCAACCATGATGATAGCATTTGGAGCCACTCTTTTCATTGTTCTAACTGATGACTTTGCGTGGATAGCCATTCCAATAGCCATTGTTGCTTGTGTTCCTGTCACCCTGTTTCCTCTGCTCCAATTCCCCCTTCTTTCTGATATGATTAGTCACTTGTATAATTTTAGTATTTTTGCTAGTTCAAATCATCACTTGTATTAGCTCATTGCAAAACAATCTTTTCATAATGTACTGGAAATGCTGAGTAATGAACAAGATTCATTTAATTTATCAAATCATGATTAACAAATCCCAACATTTTATCTAATTGCTCAATCACTCAAACACTTCAATGTATCCTGCATGGGAATTTAATTAGACATAATATTTTTCCTTTAGGAAGACACAAATTGCAGAAATCCCGGAATTCTTCTTAGGAAATGTTATCATCATTTAGCATCTCCTTCACTTTGAAAGAGAATAGGTTATTTATGACTCCGCTTGACTTCATGAATTCCTTTTACGAGGCCTTGAGCAATATATTCTTCTTTACTCTTCACTTCCAGCCATTTAAGCCATATATTCTTCTCTTACTCTTCACTTCAGGCCAATTTAGCCATATATTCATCTCTTACTTTTCACTTGAGGCCATTTGAGCCATATATTCTTCTCTTACTCTTCCTTTCAGGCCATTCAAGCCATATATTCTTCTCTTACTCTTCACTTCAAGCCATTTGAGCCATATATTCTTCTCTTACTCTTACTTCACACCATTTGAGCCCTATATTCTTCTCTTAATCTTCATTTCAGGCCCTTTTTTTTTAATATATAAATTTAGCTAGATGCAGATTGTATCCAAGGTGCCAAAAGAGGCAAGTCTTTCAACCCATTTCTTCTTCTTCTTCTTTGATTTGTAGAGTCTTAAGTTAGACTCAGTAGTTTTGTTCTTTCAGTTTGCTGCATGTGCATATATATTTATTATAGTAGCTAAGATTTTTCTTATTATCCTACATATATATAAGATCTTGAAGTACTTGAGATGAATGAATATTATTCTAATTAATATTAGTTCCCAATTTGAATCCAATTAGAACATAAAGTTCATATTATGCTACAATATTCATTGTCTAATACTTATAAAGTTCACTGTAGATTTACCACGAATAAACGAGAAAATAAATCATGGAGGATTACTTTGCTGTTTCAGGAAGCACCTCAACTGAAGAAAATGTTGAGATTGTTTTTGCTCCACCTAATAAACAAATGGATGGTACGATTTGACATTGCAATGAATGCTGCATCTGTTTGTTTTTTTAGTTTCATTTTCTGAATATCATTTAGTGTCTAAGTTCACGTTAATTTTTTTCCATTAATCTCTCTCTTGTTTTGATGTAATTATGAAGTGCTTATGAGTAGGGGTGAGCATGGGTAGCGGGTAGAACCCGAGGCAGGGGTAGAAGGGTAGAACCAGAGGGTACCCGAGGCCCAGTCTGTGCAGGTAAGTTCCAATTCCAATTTTTTGGAACTGATAATGTGCGGTTTCGGTTCTGGTTCTTGTGTGTGGAGGAACTGGAACCTGTAAAAAGGATACCCTGTTTGGAACCTGTAAGGGGTATCCGGCTTGGAACCAATTTTTGGAACCTGTTTAGAACCTATTTTGGAACTTGGAGTACAATGAAATATTTATGAAATGTGAATAATGGAGGGTTTCTATTATTTTACATATAAAAAAATTTAAAATAGAAAAAGTTAAATTTTTAGCATAACCTAATTAAATAAATATACGAATACAATTATACTTATTACATATAAATTACACCATATTAAAAGCTTTAGTATATTATAATACATTAATATTAAAGTTTTGATTAATTAAGTGAATAATTGGAATTATGATCCAATTAAAAGTGTTTTACATTTTTAATATTATTAAAAGAATTATTTTTGAATAAAATAGTATATTTGATTGAAGTAATAATATATTTAGTTATTTACTTCAATTATCAAGTTCAAGTTCTAAGTATATCTATAATAAATTAGTAATTAATTAATTATATATGATAAATTGATAAACATTAATAAATTGAATTATTAGTTAAATATCATACTTAATCAATTATAATATTACATTATAGTTAAATGATTACTTAATTAATTATAATTTTATAACATTACTTAATTGATTTATAGTATAATTAATTATAACATTACATTAATTGATTACTACTTAATTAATTGACTTATAAGTTATAACATTTAGTATATTACTTAATTAAATAATTAGAAATTTAATTAATTATAGCATTACATTATAGATTTATAGTATAATTACTTAGACAATTACAACATTTTATTATAAACATTAATACAAACTTAATTAAATAATTAAAAATTTAATTAATCATAATATTATATTAAAAATTTATAGTATAATTACTTAATAGTTAATTCACTATAACATTACATTATAGTATGATTATATAATTAATTATAACATTACATAATTAAATGATTACTTAATTGATTATGACATTATATTATAAATATTAGTAATTACTAATTTACTACATAAACATTAGCATAATACTTAATTAAATGATTAGAAATTTAATTAATTACAATATTACATTATAAATTTATAGTACGATTATGTAATTAATTGTAACATTACATTATAATTAAATGATTGCTTAATTAATTATAATATTATATTAAAGACTTATAGTATAATTACTTAATTCATTGTAACATTTCACTATTTCATTATAGTATGATTAGTTTATTACATAATTAATTATAACATTACATAATTAGATGATTATTTAATTGATTATGACATTATATTATAAACATTAATTATAACATTACATTATAAATAAATAATTACTTAATTAAATGATTACAAATTTAATTAATTAAATATTATATTATAGTTAAATAATTACTTAATTAGATTATAACATTATTACATTACATTACATTATGATCACTTAATTAATTATAGTATTACATAGTTGAATGATTACTTAATTAGTTATAAATTTATAACATTACATTATAAACATTAGTAATTTACTACATTATTATTTATTACATTACTTAATTAAATGATTAAAATTTTAATTAATTATAATATAACATTAAAGATCTATAATCTGATCACTTAATTCACTATAACATCACACTATAGTATGATTACATAATTAATTATAACATTACATAATTAAATAATTACTTAATTGATTATGAGTTATGATATTATGTTTTAAACATTGGTAATTACTAATTTACTATATAAACATTAGCACAATACTTAATTAAATGATTAGAAATTTAATTAATTATAACGTTACATTATAAACATTTCATTATAAACATTAATTAAGCATTACATTATATTTAAATAATTACTCAATTAAATTATAATATTATTATATTACATTATATTATGATCACTTACTTAATTATAGCATTACATAGTTAAATGATTACATAATTAGTTATAAATTTATAACATTACATTATAAACATTAGTAATTTACTATATTATTACATTATTTAATTAAACGATTAAAAATTTAATTAATTATAACATTACCTTATATATTTATAATATGATTACTTAATCAATTATAACATTCTATTATAAAAATTATTATATTAATTAAATGATTTAAAATTTAATTAATTATAATATTAAATTATAAATTTATAGTATGATTACCTAATTCATTATAACATTACATTATACTATTATAGTATGATCATATAATTAATATAACATTACATAATTAAATGATTACTTAATTGATTATGACATTATATTATAAATATTAGTAATTTACTAATTTACACAATACTTAATTAAATGATTAGAATTTTATTAATTATAACATTACATTATAAATTTATGGTATGATTACTTAATTAATTATAACATTTTATTATAAACAATATTACAATACTTAATTAAATGATTAACAATTTAATTAATTATAATATTACATTATAATTAAACCCTAAACCCAAATAGTATATTTTTTAGGGGTGTATTTGTAAACTTTTAATGTATTTTTGTCATTTTTAAAACTAATAGGGGCTAACTGATTTTTTACAGGGTACCTTGGAAAGGAATCGGAACCTGCATTTTAGGTTCCGGTTCCTTGAATTGAAGAACTGCCTTTGTCAGCGGTTGGCCGATTCTAGAAATTTGCGGTTCGTGTTCCTTTTTTTGGGAATCTACACATCATGATTAACGGTTTTGGTTCCCCCGGAAAATAGAGGGTACCCAAAACCGCTCACCCCTACTTATGGGGTTCCAGGGTTAAAAATAGATATTAAATTTTTATTGATGGTTAATTTCACAAATTCCTCTTTCTATTATAAGAAAGCATTATATATATACATAATGGTACAATACATTAGCTGATGTTTATATATCACATCAATCCAAGTAAAATGTATATACTTGTTTAATCAATAGATTTTTTTATTACAACAAAATGTGCCGAAGACTTTCTCATCTTAAGACGATCATGTGTGAAATTGGACCTCTCAATAGTAAACACTTTTTTTTTTTTTTGGGTTAAATTCATATAAATCAAAGACAAGGAATATCCAATTTTTTTTTTTTTTCCCAATTTTGGGGGGAAATTGATATGTCACTTTAAGGCTCTTTATTCTTTAAGGAAATATGATAAAATTTGAGATAGGTCTGACTCCTCATCTAATAAGGCTTTGTTGAATGAGAGGATTATCCCCTCTTATAAACCAGTAGGCTTGAGCGTGCCTAGTTTGTATGGGACTCCAATACTTCCCCTCAAGTCAAACCCATATATTAGGTCATGCTTATTGATGGAGGCAGTTGCTAGCTCTAACTCCTCACCCGCTAGTCAAGCATTCGGCTTAATTGAGCATAGCTCTGATACCATCATAGAATTTGAGGTGGGCCTAACTCCTCAACCAATAAGAATACCATGATAGAATTTGAGAAGTGCCTGACTCCGAACCCAATAAGGCCTTGTTGAATGGAAGGATTATCTCCTCTTGTAAATTAGTAGATTTGAGTGTGCCTAGGCAGTGTGAGACTCTAACAAAATAAAGAAAGAAGATTCATATTAGCACACAAGATATAATTCTATAGTACATGCATTAAAACTTAGATAATAAACCATGTGACCATTTTATTTATTTTATAGGACGTCCATGATATCTTCACCTGCACATATTGATGTCACTTATTGCATTTATTATTTCCTTATATATATATTCATTTATTTATTTATGGCTAATAATCTATCCATAAAGGTTTTTTTTTAACATAATTAAAAAAAATTTGCTTTAATAGGTTATAATGGTCTATTCAAATTTATCGGGAGGAATTACAAAGTTAACATAATAAACTTTTTATATATAAAAAACCTACCTGTAACCCTTGTTAACTGTGCTTAATTATCTTCTCTTAATTTTAATCATCAAAGTTTAATGTAATGTATCGATGGACTCTTCCATGATAGAAGAAGAAACAATGCTGCTACTGCAAAATTCTATCTCATTCTTAAAAGGTAAAGTCTTTATTATATTGATTATAGGCTATAGCATCCCTTTTATTATGTGTAACCAAAATTCTATGCATATACTTGTTCTTTTTTCAACTTGACAGAAATTGAAAGGAGAAGTAGGCACTTCAAATTGTATAGGGCTGCATTGGAAGGTGATTGGAACACTGTTGAAAGAATTTATAAGCAAGTTGATATTGATATACTAGTTAAGCTATCAAAGGATGGGAGCGTCGCTCTCCATATTTCAGCTGCAACAGGGCACACTGGTTTTGTGAAAAAGTTGCTTGAAAATATGAATAAAGAGGATTTAGCCGTAAAAAATAATGCTGGCAATATGACCTTTTTTCTTGCAGCTACGTCCGAGAGGGTTGAAATTGTCAAGGCTAGGATGAAGAAGAATGAAGACATAGTAAATATTAGAGGAGACAATGATATTTTACCGCTTCACAAGGCAGCTCTAATTAGAGACAAAGAGATGGTGGAATACCTTTATGAAGCCACTGCAGATGTGATATTAGATCATGATAATGATCACATCGAATTGCTTATCAGCCTTATAAACCGCGGCTGGTATGGTAAGTAAAGTAGTATTAATTATATCTGAATCATGGCTTGTATGGTAAGTTTTAATATATATTCGGGCTAACAAATATTTGAATCCAACATGTGTAAACTTGAGTCTATATAATTTATAATGGTGATCACTAGTTCTCCTAGATGTTGCATTGCATTTGGTGGAGAGGCACCCACAGATAGCTCTTGCACGTGATAAAAATGGGGAGGAGATAGCATTGCATCGCTTGGCACGATTACCTGTATTGACGCGTATTTTAGACTTCAACACCATTAAAGTTTACAAGAAATCAGCCATCTACTTGTGTTAGTTCTCTCTAATCGTTATAACTTTCAGATTGCCTTAATTAGTTTTTTTTTTAATCATAATATTAATATATATAATTGTAAGTAGGAGAAAAGGTGTTTAATTTCATTTTGTTTTAAAAGAGGCGTTGTTGGTTTTGGAGTGCCGGAATAATAGCCAGATTATGCAAAGAAAAGAAAAAAACAGAAGAGCGCCAACTTGTTGCTTTCATTAACCAACCAAATACATAATATAACATTTTATAAGTTCACTGTTACAACTACTATAGAAGTGAGCTTTTTACATGATCAAAGGTAAACCACACAATTTGAACAACCATAATACAATTAAGAGACATAAAGCCTCATATTCATCTGGATTCACCTAAACACATCCTAACACAAAAAGTTAACAAGTTTCTCCTAAGCTACTACTCCTAACACAGCACCATGCACTTCACTTCAATGGCGGCAAAAACAATCTTCAAACTTCAGTCCTTGCACAATGCACTTCCAGCAAAGCATCATAACTTCATCACTCCTCCTTGATGCTTTTGTTGGAAACACCAAGTTTTAGCCTTAAGTCTTCAACTTGGCTTTGGACAAGGCTTTAGTCATAATGTCCGTAACTTGATTTTCTCCTTTACAGTGCACTAAACTGACTTCACCACATTGTTCAGCTTCCCTCACGGCATGATACTTTATCTTAATGTGTTTAGTTCTGCCGTGGAATACAGGATTTTTGGCCATGGCGACAACTAATTGATTATCACACAAAATCAGTGTTGACTTCCTTGAACTTGCTGCAAATCATTCAAAATTTTCCTTAGCCATACAGCTTGGTTTACTGCTGTTGCTGCAGAGATATATTATGCTTTAGCAGTGGGCTGAGTCATAGTCTCTTGCTTCCTTGATAACCAACAAACTGGACCTTGGTTTATGTAAAATACATAACCAGAGGTACTCATCAAATCATCCAAGGAACCTAGTCACTGTCAGTATACCCCAACAGAACTTTAAGCTTTTTGATTTTTTAAACCAAATGCCTAACATGGTGCTTCCTCTCACATACCTCAAGACTCTCTTGGCTGCTTTGAAATGCAACTCACTTGGGTTACTCAAGAACCTGGAAAGGTAGCTTGCAATGAACATAAGGTCAGGCTTGGTGGTTGTGAGGTACAGCAGACAACCTACCAAGCTCCTATATTTTCCCTCATCCACTCTCTCTGCACCATCTTATTTACTCAGTTTCAAGTTGGGAACCAGTGGGGTATCTACTAGTTTATAGCTTTCCATGCCAAACTTCATTAGTATCTCAGTAGCATACCTCTGTTGGCACACGAAAATTCCATTTGGAGATTGACTTATCTCCATGCTCAAAAAGTAGGTCATCATCCCCAAGTCTATCATTTCAAACTCAGTTTGCATGGATGTCTTGAACTGATTCAACTCTTCAGAATTACTTCCAATAATCAGCAGATCATCAACATATAAAGAGACCACAATCAATCCACTTTCAGTCTTTCTAATATAAAGTATGTGTTCATTTGGACTCCTAGTGTATCCTAGGTTGCATAAGTGGTCATTTATCCAGTTATACCAGGCTCTAGGAGCCTGCTTTAGGCCATACAAAGCCTTCCTTAGTAGGTACACTTGGTCCTCTTTTCCTTTAACCTTATAGCCTTCCAACAGCTCCACATAAATCTCCTCTATAATCCAGCCATTCAAGAATGTTGATTTGACATCTAATTGGAAAATTTCCCAGTCAAATTAGGCTGCAATGCAAGCAATAATATGATGGTGTCATGCTTGGCTACAAGAGCAAAGGTATCAGAAAAATCAATCTCTTGCTACTGTGCAAAACCTTTAACCACAAGTCTTGCCTTATGCTTATGGACTGATCCATCATGGTTAATCTTCAGCTTGTAAATCCATTTCACTTAGATCACCTTCTTCTTTTCTAGGCTGTCAACTAATCTCCAAGTGTTGTTCTTCTCAATCATGGTAAGCTCCTCCTGCATTGCAGCCTTCCATACATCAGACTTTGCCATTTCATTATAATTCTGGGGTTCAACCATAGCCACATTACATCTTTCGTATACTTCAGCTAAGGATCTAGTCCCTCTCACTTAATGTTCTTCATCTTCATCAGAATCTGCCTCTCGGATCAGCTCCCCTCTTATCTCTTCCTGCCTTGGTTTAACTTCCTCATCTATTCTCTTCTCTTCCCAATTCTAGACTACAGTTTCATCTACCTTTACATCCCTTGAAATCTCAATTTTCTTTGACTCAAGGATGTAAACTCTATAACCTTTGGATTGGTTGTTGTATCCTATGAAAATTCCTACCTCAGCCTTGTCATCCAGCTTAGTTCTCTTGCTTGTTGGAACCATGAAATAACATATGCTTCCAAATATTCTCAGGTTTCCTCCTACTGGTTTAGCTCCACTCTAGGCCTTAACTGAAGTTTGTTTTTTGACTGCTTTAGTTGGTAGTCTGTTAAGGAGATAAACTCCTGTATTAACAACCTCAACCCAAAACATCTTTGGGAGCTTCTTCTCTGCCATCATGCATCTTGCCATCTCCATGATGGTTATGTTTCTCCTCTCACTAACACCATTCTGTTGTGGAGTGTAAAGGGTAGTAAACTGGTGTTGAATTCTAGGTTCTTGGTACATTGAACAGAATTCACTTGATGAGTATTCTGTCTCGTTATCATTTCTTATGGCCTTGATCATTGTCCCAGCTTGGTTCTCCACCAGCAGCTTGAACTTTCTAAATACAGCGGCTACCTCATTTTTCTGCTTTAGGAAATATACCTAGGGCATCCTAGAGTATACTTCCATTTAATGATCCAGTCTTCATAGGACCATACATATCTGTGTGGATCAACTGCAATTTGTCATTGGCTTTCTAGGCCTGATCTGATGGAAAACATGCTCTCCTGAGTTTGCCAAGTTGGCAGGCTGTGTAAAGATTCTTCTTCTCTTCTATTTTGGGTAAGTCTAGGACCATGTCTCTAGTCCTAAGTTCTTTGAGACCTAAGTAGTGAAAATGGCCAAACCTTTTATGCCAAAGTTTAGACTCTTCAGATCTACTAGTCAGTGCAAAGTTTTCAGACTTTTTCCACTCTACCAGGAAGCTCTTCCCCAACATTCTAACATTCATTAGCTCATTTCCCTCACTGTCTAGTATAATGCATGATTGGTTTTGGAAGTGCAGGGTATAATTCTTTTCTAGCATTTGTCCTACACTAAATAGATTTTGTGTAATTTCTGGTACATATAAGACATTTGAGATAACTTTAGTACCTGATTGTGTTAGGACAACAACATCCCCAATTCCTTTGGCTTCCACATATTCTCCATTTCCAATTTTGACTCTAGACTTGTAGGTCTTGTCCAGCCTAATGAAATTCTACAAGTTGGCTGCCATGTGGTTGGTGCAGCCATTGTCTATCAGCCACACTTCACTATTGGTCTAAGTTGTGTAACATGAAGCTACAAACAGTTGTTCAGACTCACTGCCCTGCTGTTGATCCTCTGTAGATTGAGCTTACTGTGATGGCTATGCACCTTTGTTCTTGCACATCTTCTTAATGTGTCCAAACTGTTTGCAGGCTCTACATTAGATCCCAGGCCTAAAACAGCACCTGTTCTCTGAGTGACCCTTCTTCTTGCAATGAGGACATGGTGGATAACTCTTTGTTCCACTTGGTTTTCCCCACTGTCCACTAGTTTCTCTTTTCCTTTCTTGTCTCCGGCATACCTTATATTATTCTCCTACACATTCCTTCCTTTTTGAGCTGCCATCATAGCACCTTCATTATGTACTCCTGCCTCATTAATCTTCTTTGTTCTTGAGCCTGCAGTGCATGGACTAAATCAGTGAGACTAATTTGTGACAGTTCCTTTGAGTCTTCTAGGGAGGAAATCTTGGATTCAAACCTTTCGGGTAGGCTCACTAGCACCTTTTCAACAATCATCTTATCACTCATTTCTACTCCCAATAGCCTGATCTTATTAACCACACTCATAAGCCTATCCACATATTCTTTCACTTTCTCCACTTCTTGCATTCTCAACATCTCAAATTCTCTCCTCAAGTTCATCACTTGCATGTTCCTTATTGTATCACTTCCCATGAACTCCTCTTTCAGTTTACCCCAAGCTTCTTTTGCTATTTCACACGCCATTATCCTTGTAAACATAAGGTCTGTCACTGCCGAATGTATGTGAGATAGGGCCCTTGGAGCCTTTGACTTTTCTTCTTCATACAACCTCATTTGATTCAGAATGGCATTTGGACCAAGCTGTGGTGGTTGTTTCTCTTCCTCAACATACTTCCAGAGCCTCTGCCCTCTTAGATAGGCTTTCATTCTAACAGCCCAAATATGGTATTGGTCACCATTGAACACTGGAGGTGAAAGGGAGGCTGACTGAGCTGCCATGAATACAAATTATAGTTTGGGACAGAGTTGCTTTTTAAAGAGGCTAGAGTTTGATGATGATTCAAGGTTAGGTTTTCATTCTAACAGCCCAAATATGGCATTGGTCACCATTGAACACTGGCGATGAAAGGGAGGCTGACTAAGCTACCATGAATACAGATTATAGTTTGGGACAAAGTTGTTCTTTAAGGGGTCTGGCGTTTGATGATGATTCAAGGTTAGTTTTTGAATTTATATGGAGGCTTGGTAAGTTGGCTCTGATACCATTTTGTTGGTTTTGGAGTGCTGGATTATGCAAAAAAAAAAAAAAGAAAAAACTGAAGAGTGCCAACTTGTTGCTCTTATTAACCAACCAAATACATAATATAACATTTTATCAGCTCACTGTTACAACTACTACAGTATTGAGCCTTTTACATGATCAAAGGTAAACCACACAATTTGAACAACCATAATACAATTAAGAGACATAAAGCCTCATTTTCAGCTAGATTCACCTAAACACATCCTAACACAAAAAGTTAACAAGTTTCTCCTAAGCTATTGCTCCTAACATAGCACCATGCATGTACTTCACTTCAATGGCGGCAAAAACAATCTTCAAACTTCAGTCCTTGCACAATGCACTTCCAACAAAGCATCATAACTTCATCAGATGTGATAAAGAGATGTCACTCAATGCTTGGAATGGAGCGGGTGAAAGAGAGGAATAAGGTAAGCTTGAGGGATCAAATGAATGAGAAGGAGCAACAAATGAATGAGAAAAAGCAAAGCAAGAGGAAAAGGCTAGGCTAGAGGTATCGGGTTTACGAGGTGAAAAGTCAAGTGCATTGCGGGTATTTGTTTGAATTTTTTTATTTTTTACCTTAGCTTTGACGAGGTTTTTAATTATTTTTTAACATTCAGGTATAAAAATAGTGAAATGGAGGTATTTAATATTTATAGGTGCATTACTAGAATCACCCCAATATTAAATACAAATGAAAATTCTCATTTGTAACATAAAATATAGAATTAAATTTCAGTTAACAAAAGTTAATTATTGTCTATGAGCATTTTTAGTGTCTCGTTAAGAACATAAATCAAGTTCCTCACCGGTATTTTCCTCATCCTCAACTTTCTGAAACTAATATTGGCTTTGGCTAAACTAAACTTCTTGTTTTAGACACTGGTCAAGAGATTCTCGATTCAACTTTTGAACTAGTCGGATGTTTTTGGAAACAAGTTATGCCTTTGGTTTTGGATGACTCCCAGATTCTGGAAATTATTAGAAAACCTTGGTCTCTAATATTTGAGGCTACAAAACAGGGAAACCTTCGGTTTCTAGACATAATTTTCTCAAAATATCCTGACCTAATGTTTGAAGTTGACGAAAATAATTACACCATACTTCATGTTGCTGTTATGTATCGTTGCAATAACATTTTCAACGCCGTGTATCACATCGATCCATTTAAGGATTTGGTAGTTCAAGACATAGATAAATAAGGGAACAATGTCTTGCATTTGGCTGCAAAGTTGCCACAAGTAGATACACCCGATATTGAATCGTCTGTGTTAAGGGACCAAGGACATTGCAAATGCTTGCATCATGGTGTCAGCAATTATTACCACCATGGTTTTCGCTACACTTTTCACTGTACCAAGCGACACCAAGGAAAACAGAGGGACTCGGTTTTTTTTTGCGAAGAGCTTCCTTCATAGTTTTTGCAATATCAGATACTGTAGCATTACTATTGTCCTCTTTCTCCATAACGATGTGAAGAAGCAGTTAGGATTCCATATTGAAAGGGAAAAGGGTAGGTATGTGGGTTATAAAGGCTTGGGCACCTTTCCTTGGCAAGCCCATATTCCAAGGAGAGTTATACCTAAGCCCATGAAAGACCCATGGTCCAGCCCAAATTGTTGAGTTATTGGAGTGGATTCCTATCAATTGGTATCAGAGCATGATCCTGCACATGCATGGTAGGATGACCTTAGGCCCCGAGCTGCTACCCCAAAGAAAGTGGTTCGCAAAGTCACCTAAGGGGTAAAAAGTCTGACATGGAACCCATGCAGTAGGGCCCAATAGGCCTCCCGAGGGGTCGAGAAGGAGAGTTGCTGACAAGCTTCTAAGCAAAATAAGACCCAAAGGGAGGGTAGTAAAGGCCGATGAGGGCGGGGTAGCCGATGAGGGCAGGCGCTCTCTAGAAAGAAGACCAACAAGGGCGTTGGGTCTCGGAGCGTGTGGGAATGTTAGGATCCCATATTGAAATGGAAAAGGGTGGGCATGTGGGTTATAAAGGTTTGAGCACATTTCCTTGGCAAGCTGGTTTTTCAAAGAGAGTTCTACCCAAGCCCATGAAAGATCCATGGCCCAACCCAAATTGTTGAGTTATTGGAGTGAGTTCCTATCATAAACTTACTTCTATACTCTGTAGAAGCAATGGTGGTAGTGTTTTCTACAATTATGTTCATTGGCTTCAAAGATGGGTGGCTATTTGTGCTTGTTCTTTTAACGATAATGGATGTGTTCACAACGTTAATGTACGTGGGTAAAACTTAGACTGTGATGGGCCACCGATAGTCAAATGTGGTATAACCGTAAGGGGCAAAGAGGGAAAAGTCATACAGGACAAGTGTAGCAGTAGCACAACAAGTGTGATGAGTTTGTTTGATAGATGGAACAACAACACAACAAGCATGACGAACAAAGGAATAGAAGGAGAACCAACAGAGGGAATAGGCATTGAGAATATTGTTGGGAATTGTTAGGAGGAGCTGACCCTCGAAGATAAGCATGAGTTCTTTTCTTTTTACTGTTTTTAGCAATATTTCCATTTATGTTTATTTCATTGTAATTTGTTATGGAATATCAATCCAAATATCCTTATAACTAAGACAATCATTGTTTATATTCTGTTCATGATGGATTTTAGCTTAAAATGAATGATTGAATGCATGACTAACTGAATTATTCCGGTTGGTTCCATCAGATTGGTATTAGAGCTAAGACTAATTCAAGGCATGGTTGGTACAATGATGGATAATAGAATAGACCACGTTGAGAAGGATGTAGCTAAAATGACTGAGACGGTGAACACAATAAGAGAGATTTTAATCGATATGCAGAATTGGAAGAGTAAAAAAGATGAAGAAGAGGAGGAACGAAGAAGAAATTTTGGTGGAAACTCGAGTCATGTAAGGGTTTAACACAATGAATGGGGACCTCACGAGAATATAGGAAATCAAGGAGGGGCTACTAGAGGGGGAAACTCTGAAGTCAGAACATAGGAGAATCAACAAGGTAGCCCATTCGAGGAAGCTTGGAACCATGGTGGTGGAGGTTGGTACTGACGTGAATAGAAGGGTAGAAAATTGGAGTTACCCATTTTTTCTGGTGAACCCGTACGGATGGATATTTAAGGTGGAACGTTACTTCACTTTCAATTTGATAGCTGAAGAACATAGAGTGGCAGCAACTGCACTGTGCATGGAGGGAGAAGCTCTCTATTGGTATCAATGGCTGGAAACCAAGTTGATGATAAGTAATTGGTAGGATTTCAAAATAGCTCTCTCCCAAAGGTTTAGCGAGACCCAACAAGTGAGTCCCTTAGAGCTGCTAATGGCCATCAAGCAAACAGGAACAGTTTTGGATTATCACCACAAATTTGAAGAAGTGGCAGATTTAATGGCAGATGAGAAGGAAGACGTGCTCACTACTGCATTTCTGAATGGGCTTAGACCTGAAGTAAACGCTGAAATCAAGCTCCAGTAGCCCAATCTCATATTGTAGCCCAATTCACTAGTTGGTGTGGCCTAGTTGGCCCAGCGAGTGGAGGAAAGAAATAGAACTATGGAAGAAGCCAAGATTGGGGCTGCACGCTCAGTTAAATTGAACTAATCTCCTTTTGGTCCAAGAGCCTATACCCAGCCAACCTGACCTGATGAAACCAATAAAACCCAACACACCCTTGACCCAAGTCAAGCGTTATCAACCTCTTAGCTCGGAACCAACCACCTCGTACGCAATGAAAGCCATTCCAACCTCAACTCTCGATCGCCAGTCAACTTCTAACCAGGTCTAGTTCGATGGGAGTTTCCTTTCTGGCTAATGATGGCCGAGATCCAACAAAAACGAGAAAGGGGCTTGTGTTATCATTATGATGTGAAGTATTCTTCGGGTGATAGATGCGGGGATAAGAAGGTACAGGTTCTATTGCTGAAGGATGAAGATTTTGAGGTAAATGAACTATCTATGGAAGAACCCAATGGTGAGGAAGATGCATTAGGAACGTTGGAGCTTTCCATCAGTTTATGGAGGGTATTAGTGGACCAAAAACCTTGAAGCTTAAAGGAGAGATTACGGGGAGAAGTGTAGTGGTTTTAATTGACATCGGGGCATCTCACAATTTCATCAACCGACAGGTAGTAAAAGAGCTCAAACTCCCTATAACCTCTACCAAACCATTTGGAGTTAAAGTAGGTGATGGGTACAGGGTGGGCTGTCAAGGGGAATGTCGCGTAGTGAAGCTGCAATTGCAAGATATTTCAATGTTCCAAAATTTCTACCCTTTCGATCTAACCAGTGTTGATGTTATTTTAGGGGTTGCATGGTTAGAAACATTGGGAGAAATGACCACGAATTGGAAAAAATCTGTGATGAAATTCAACCAGTCTAGAAGAGTTGTAGTGTTGGTTGGGGACCCCTCTCTAAGAAGAACCAAGTTGTCACTAAAAAGGATATTAAAAATGTTGCAATATGAAGGGCCAGGCTACTTGTTGGAGATTAATAATTTGCAAATGCAAGAGGATAAAGAAGCAACGGATGAGGGTAATTGGGGGGCATTATTAAGGGAATACCAGGCATTATTTGAACCTTTACTCAGACTACCACCGGTGAGAGATTGTGATCACGCTATCAGGCTTGAACATGCAGCTCCAGTCCCTAATGTCAAACCCTATCAATACCCATATTACCAAAAGAATGAGACAAAGAGGATTGTACAAGAAATGCTGGTTTCCGGAATTATCAAACCGAGCATCAACCCTTTTTCCAGCCCGATACTTTTGGTTAAAAAGAAAGATGGAGGTTAGTGTTTCTGCGTCGATTACTGAGCACTCAACAAAGTCACCATACCCAATAAATTTTTGATCCCGACAGTGGACGAACTATTTGATGAGTTAGGTAAGGCCGTTATATTCTCAAAACTTGACCTCAACTCGGGGTATCACCAAATACGTGTCCGGGAGGAAGATACTCATAAGACAACCTTCCGCACACATGAAGGGCACTACGAGTTTCTAATCATGCCCTTCGGATTATCTAATGCCCCGTCCACCTTTCAAGCTCTCATGAACAACATTTTCAAGCCATACTTACGTAAGTTCATCTTGGTTTTTTTTTTATGACATATTGGTTTACAGTACTAACCCGGAGACACACTCGCACCACTTAAGGCTCACATTTCATGTACTACTCAACCACCAGTTGGTGGTTAACAAGAAAAAATGCACTTTCGGGCAATATTAGTTGGAATACTTAGGCCACATCATTTCAGGCCAAGGTATTGCCGTCGACCCTTCCAAGGTGGATTGCATATTAAAGTGGCTTGTCCCGAAGGATGTTAAGGCCCTTCATGGGTTTCTAGGGCTAACAAGGTATTATTGGAAATTTGTCAATGGCTATGGGGCAATTGACCTACCTTTAACCAATCTGCTCCGTAAGGATTCCTTTGTGTGGACGGAGGTGGCACAAAAAGCATTTGAAGAATTGTAGCGGGTAATGACTACTATTCCAGTGCTTGCAATGTCGGACTTCTCAAAAACATTCGTCATTGAGACAGATGCTTCAGGACATGGTATCGGGGTTGTCCTAATGCAGGAAGGCAGACCTTTGGCATTCTTGAGTTAAGGTCTTTCCACTCGCTTGTGGCTTCGTTTGGTCTACGAGAGATCTGATGGCTGTGGTCCTTGTCGTCCAGAAATGGCGCCACTACCTATTGGGTTGTCATTTCATCATTAGAATTGATCAGCGGAGCCTCCACTATCTGAATAAGCAGCGGTTATAGGGTGAAGGAACAACACAAATGGATAATTAGGTTGCTCGGATTGGACTATGAAATACAGTATAAGCCCGGGTTAGAGAATAAAGTCGTGGATGCCTTATCTTGGCGTGATGGCATGGTTAAGTGTACATCCATTTCAATCTATTATTTTGCAAAAAAAGAAGAGCGGGCAAATGCCATTCAGCGAGACAACAAGCTGTAGAAAATTTGTCAAGATCTGATTGCTAATCCTTCCAGTCATTTGCATTTCAGGTTAGTGGGTTCCTTACTTTACTATGATGATCGTCTTGTGCTACCCAAATCCAGTTCGCAATTGCAGCAACTTCTGTTGGAATTTCACTCCTCCCCTGCAGGTGGTCATTCTGGTTATTTCCGCACTTACAAGCGCCTGGTGTAAGTGGTCTATTGGGATGACATAAGACAGGATATCCAAGCACTTGTTAAGGCTTGCTCAGTTTGCCAACAGAATAAATATGACGCATTGCAACCTGCGGGCCTTCTACAACCTCTACCCTTCCTTCTCAGGTTTGGGAGGACGTGTCCATGGATTTTATTGGGGGGCTTCCTGAGGCTCATTGGCTGGATACCATCCTAGTTGTGGTGGATCGCCTTACAAAGTATAGCCATTTTGTTCCTTTGTGCCACCCTTATACAGCTAAAGAAGTAGCCAACCTGCTCCTTATAGAAATTGTTCGATTGCATGACTTTCCCCGCACTATCGTCTCTGACCGTGACCGAATTTTCATGAGCTTGTTTTGAGGGGAATTGTTTAAATAATCTGAAACTCAACTCCACATGAGCATCGCCTACCACCCTCAAACGGATGGTCAATCGGAGGTTTTCAACCGTTATGTCAAAACTTATCTCCGTTGTTATGCAGGTCATCAGCCTCATCAGTGGTTCAAATGGGTAGCCTGGGCAGAATACTGGTTTAACACCACTTATAACCACTCTTTAGGAATGACCCCGTTCAAGGCTCTCTATGGTCGAGACCCTCCCATCCTTTTGAAATATAGTGAGAAATCTTCTGTGGTGGATGCGGTAGATCAGCAACTAGCACACTGCAATGCCATTTTGGAGGACTTGAAGCTGAACCTCATTAGAGCCCAAGAACACATGAAACAATATGCTGATGGCAAATGCTGGGAAGTTCACTTCGTTGGAGGGGACTCCATCTACTTAAAACTCCAACCTTACTGCCTTCGATCCCTCGCATACCGAGTCAATGAGAAGCTCAGCCCCCGCTACTACGGACCCTTTTCCATTGCGGCCAAAGTGGGTCAGGTTGCGTATCGCCCTCAGCTTACCCTCCACCGCCCTTCCCAACATACTCACAGGTAACTTGGTTTTGCAAGTTGAACCTGAACAGGCCTTGCGTAAGCGACACCTACTGAATGGTAGCTATGAAATCCTAATCAAGTGGAAATCGCTTCCCCATTGTGACAATACGTGGGAGGATTATGCAGCCATATGTTGCCAATTTCCTTCTTTCCACCTTGAGGACAAGGTGGCACTCCTTGGGGAGGATAATGATGGACCACTGATAGTCAAATGGTATAACCGCAAGGGCAAATAGGGAAAAGTCATACAGGACAGGTGGAGCAACAGCACAACAAGTGTGATGAGTTTGTTTGACAGGTGGAACAGCAACACAACAAGCATGACGAACAAAGGAATAAAAGGATAACCAACAGAGGGAATAGGCATTAAGAATATTGTTGGGAATTGTTGGGAGGAGCTGACCCTCGAAGATCAGCCTGAGTTCTTTTCTTTTTACCTTTTTTAGCAATATTTCCATTTACGTTTATTTCACTGTAATTTGTTACTGAATATCAATCCAAATATCCTTATAACTAAGATAATCATTGTTTATATTCTGTTCATGATGAATTTTAGCCTAAAATGAATGATTGAATGCATGAGTAACTGAGTTATCCTGGTTGGTTCCATCAGATTGTCAACGAAGAACTGTTGCATTATGTCAATGAAAACAGGTGACATTATTTATTTATTTTACATAATGTAATATATTATGTCTTACTAAACCATGTCTTACTAACTAGATTGATTCTTGATCTTATGATGAATGGTAATACGTGTTACCTTTAATTTGGCTTTCCTTAAAATAATAATAAAAGAATATTATGATTCAATTTTTAATTCTATAACTAAAAGTGGCAATTATATTGATATTTCAGTGAATATGTTGAGGACGGTGTGGTAGCTGCATTCAAACTTAATTCCGGAAGAGGCACAGGTTTCGTAGTTAAAGGAATGACTCGAATGTCAAGACCAAAGAAGTTGTTTTTTGAATAAGACTACATTTACAAATTTTAAATACAAACTTTCTCATACAGGTTCAAAGTTATTAAGCTACTGTTGGTAAAAGAAACAGACGTTAACGTCTAAGTTGTAATTCAGAGCTTTAGTTTTCTAACTATGTTAATGGAAGCGTTAGTTCAAATCTTTCCCGTTAAACGACTTGTCATCTTCTTGGTGAAAGAGCCCTGTTAATCACTAGTGAAGAAAGCATAGTAGATCCTACAAACAGCTCACACTCAACTTGTGTTTCTTGTTGTATGAACCAACCGTTGAGATCAGGGTTCACTTGGATTGTTGTCTTTGTAATATAAAAGATGTTCTCAGTCAATTGAAAATTAATAATATTCTCTTGTTTTTCTTATCTGTATTCAATCCCTAGAGTTTTGTTTCCTTTACAATCTTGATTAAATTTCACAAAATAAAGGTGTGAAGTTTAAGTATTATTTTACCTTTAATACATAAAGGTGTTGCTTCAAACTTAGAAAAGGTTAATAAGATGAAGTATGAAGCGGAACACAACTCCCCGTTTTGCTGCAGCATCTGGGATCAAAAAGGTTAACAAGAACAAAGTAAAAGCAACCCCTTATGTTAGGTCACAGAGAATTTAATGGTCCACTATCTTTGTTCTATGACCGAAGAACATGATAATGTTGATTCAAAATCTAAAACTATAATTATAAATATGAGTTGATGATATTGAGCACCCTGAGGTGTTAATTTTTAATAGATGGATTGAAAAGATCGTTAGGGTAACATATAACTCCCTAACCTGAGCCTTCGTCAATATGAGTTAATAATATTGACAACCATATGACATTTGCACATTTATTTGATTAAGCACAATTTGTGTCCGTAGTTTACACGTCATAACATTCTGCATAAATGTCTGCACATTTTTTTAATCTTATCTTCTCGCAAAATATGTGAACACATTACAATCAAATGTGTAATTAGTTGTCCAATCAGACCTTTAGTACAGATGTTCAGTTTTCATTGGTTGCTAGGATTTTCTCCAGTTATGAAATATGAGTGAGTGGTCCAAATACAAGTATCACGTATTTCAAATGTGGTCCTGGAAATTTGTTTTGTCTTTTCAGAAGTGGTCCTAACAAGTTGTTGAAAACTTTCCTAAAATAGCCAAACATGTGTAAGGCTTTGTCATCTGGATGTTTAGTGGATCGTTGAGCAAGGATTCTATATTATCTTCTTCACCCTTGCATTTACGTTTGAACATTAATATTTCTATGGCTGTTCTCTGAAATTCTTCAGAGAGTTTATTCATTTTAGGTTAGGTTCATTTTATTTTTTTGATGGTCAAAATACTTATCTTAACTTTGTTGTTTGAGTGTTGTTGAAACATGGTTCCATTGATGAAAGCTTCTAGGGATTTCAAGTTGTGGAGCTGAAGGTTGTCTTTGGCATTTGAAGCTTGAGTGGAGCTCGAGCTATTCAAGATGCTTCTTGGATTCAATCAAGCCGTGACAAAACATTGGATCAACCAAAGCGCGAGTTAGAGTGTTATGAAACAGAGAGTGTTTTACATTTGTTTTACTTAACTTTGACTTTGTAATGAATTTTGAATGTTTGCTATAATGGATTTGCTTCGTTTGAACAATCTCATGGATGTAGGCAATTTACCAAACCATGTAAAAACCTCTTATGTGTTTTACTTTATGTCCTTAATGATTGGTAATGTGTTGATGATGAATGATCATTCCCACAAGCACAAATGAATTCAATCAACTTATTTCGCATATGTTTAAATGAACTTATTGAGAGAGAACAAGAAAATAGCCATGAAATAAGCACATGGTATCAATCACCATTCATAAA
>CM047747.1:44307023-44330897 GCA_026225825.1 Pistacia integerrima
TGGCAATTTTAGTGTGTGTTTGTTGCTTAATTGATATGGAAATCACCTTGGTTTTAACTTACTAAGATTGATTTTTTGCTTAATTAACATAGAAATTGTCTGGTTTGATTTCTGTTATAAGTGCAGAAACAAATTTAATTTTTATTTTTCAAATTTTCTATATAACTAAAATAACCTGATTTTTTTACTTCATTGCCAAATAAAATTTTGTTTTTGGCCGAAATTAGATATCAATTTTTTTTTTTTTTTAATAACAGAGTGTTTGAGTCAGTTTGTACGCACTTTTACTGATCATTGATGCCCATTGAATGCTTTATAAGTTTAATGTTCTAAATAAACTATAAATGTGATAAGTGAACTCAAGTGGTTTAAAATAAAAAATTAATAAAGTAAACATTCTTGACTACCAGATTAACCCTTTGTACAAGTGCTCTTAAAAACGTATTAAATAAAATTTTCTTTTGAAGAAAAGGCATACATATAATTTTTAATAGGTGGCACTTTTTTTATATATAATGGGACACAAACAGCGATATATATGCAATCAGGACTCAGGCCAAAGCAAACCAATGACACGATGTACACTAAACAAAGCTCTAACTTCTCCATGAGAGGAGGAGCTTTCTGCAAACTGGTGACACTAAACTTATTTAGTAATAATTAATTATAGTTTTCCCAGGATTATTAGGCAGTCTGACTTGAGGAGTTCGCCTATGCAACTTGTAATTGCCATTTCCAAGTCGTTCCATTACCACATTTGACTCATCAACCTCATCATTAAGAATGACAGTACCGTCAGCGGCAAAATTTGCCACAACGGGAGCACCTTGAGGTGCTGCTTTAAAATTTGGAAATTTAAGAACAATGTCAAGATAATGTCTAATGTGCAAGAGATGAAGATCGCTGAATTTATTGACACATTCACAAAGTCTGAGTTCCCAACCTTGGGACTTGAAAAGGCAAAGAACAATCTGACTTATTATATCCATTGGCAACTATGTCAGCTGCAGTCCAATATAGCAAACGCACTTCCCTGAGAATGGCCTGTTACTGTTATACTGATTTTCTCGTTCTGTTATTCATTCATCAGTTTCTTAACCGTGACAAGAACTTAAGTATATAAAGATAATAGAATAATATTACACATATAATATTTTTTTATACAATATTATATGGTAAAAGATCATTTGGTGAAAATTTAATTTTCATTAATTATATTTCACATAATTTTATATAAAAATATTATATGTATAAGATTACAAAGATATAAATGGTTGGATTTTGAATATAATCGTATACAGAACAAAATAATTTGTACGGCAAGTTAAAGAATTTAAAATTCTGCGCTGAGCAACGGTCTTATTAACAGCACAAGGTCAAATTCTGTCACATGGGTGTTAAACTGTTAATTCTCAATTTCTCATAAGCCCAACGGCACCGTTTTCTTTACACAATGAGTGTGAAAATTTAACAAGGCAGATCAAGCTACAGGCTTTTGGGGTTTTGCATCTTCTTCCTACTGCTCCTACTTAGAAAAAACACAGATCCTACGGTCCGGAGATCTTCATTTTGTGTTTGTTGTATGATTGTTGAAGGGCTGAGATCTCTTTCTGTAGCAAGTCAATTGATTTCCACCACAGAAGCTGCCGTTTTAAGATCGAAGTTGCTGGGCTGTGTATTATTTTTCTGCAGAACTTCAAGCTGCAGTCTTCAAATCAACGGCTGAAATGGTCTAATTTTTTTCTCCTTTTGAATCAACGGTGTTACTTTGCTGAATGTGTAAAGAGTCACACGGATAGCCAACGTGCACTTGAATTAGTATATAAGCAGTGTTGCAATCAGCTCATTGTGTTGGAAAAATAATTAATATTCAATAAAACTTCTGCTCATTCCAGAACTTTCTCTGCTCTTCAACTTGCTGCAATTTTCTGTTTGTTTTCCTGGAAAATTTATCCTTTTCAGAATTCTCTAACTGATCCTAGGAATCCTTATACAGCTATACATGAATTTTTTTCTTTTTTGTTTTTATTGCTCAACCGGATTGTGAAGACATACTCACATTGCATAATACTTATAAAAAATGCTGCTCTTTATGTCAAAAGAGACAAAGAGGATTTTGGTAGAATCCATTTTTTTAGTTTTTGTTTGAGTCAAGTTCTAATGATTTGTGACTGTTGTTAAGAAACACAATCAGGTCAAAGTTTTAGCATTACTTTCAGCATACTACTAATTTATCGAACCTCTTTCTTTCTGCTGCTGAAACATCACAGAATACTGCAATTAAAGTGTACGAATTCAATCATTTTTGTATTTTTTGTATAAATATACACCGTTATGGCCACTGATAATTTTCTTTATCAAAAACCATTCAGATTTTGCTTAATCTAAACCTGCTGGATACTGTGAATTGCTCATTTAATTAACAAAACAAAATGTTTATCTACATGTAAAATGAAACTGAAAACCTTATTCATTCTTTGATTCTTTCAGCTTTTATATCAAGAATCAAATACAGCTCTATAACACATAACAGAGTCATGACAGAGTCAGCACCTTTACCTGCTTTTAACCCTAGCTAATATTTGAAACCTAACATATAAACGCTAGGTCCGCTGACCTGCCGCCAATCTTAAATTCAATTTCGATAAGTTTTGAACAAGCATGGAGAGCAGGATTAGCAGCAAGAGTGATGAACGTTGAGTTCTTCGAACAATTGCTGAAGCCATAATAATTCTGTTGAATTTTGAGCTAAAGCGATATTAGAGTGTGTATTTTGCTTAATTGATATGGAAATTAACTTGGTTCCAATTTTAAGATTGCTCGTTTGCTTAATTAATTAAAAATAATCTGATTTTTGACTTCTGCTGCCATTTTTATTATTATTATTATTATTATTATTTTGAGATTTTTAGCCGAAACTGGATATCAAAATTCCTCTTGAACACGTGATTACACGTTTTAATAAAATTTTCATTTTAAACAAAAGGCTTATATACTAACTTTTAATATTAGGCATTTTTATTGGTATATAATGGGACACATGCATACAGCCATTGGCAATCAGGAACTTATTCTCAATACATATTATTAGTGCTGGTGCAAACCAACGACACGACGTAGAGTAACCCCAAGCTGAGTCCTCCATGTGCGGAGGAACTTATTCTCAATACATATTATTAGTGCTTGTGCAAACTGTTGGCACAAACTTTATTTAGTAATATATATAATTATTATTATTATTATTTTCCCAGGATTGTTAAGCAGTCTGACGTTGAGGAGTTCGCAGATACAGCTTGTAATTGCCATTCCCAAGGTCTTCCATCACCACATTTGACTCATTAACCTCGTCATCAAGAATGACAGTACCGTCACCGGCAAAATTTGCCCCAGGAAGACCTGCAAGCTGGGGAGCACCTTGAACTGCTACCATGGGGGCAGCAGCGGCAAAAAGGAGGCCTTTCTTTTCTTGTTGTTTTTCAATTGCCACAAGTAAATTCTTCAAATGATGAAACCTGGTTAGAATTTCAGCAACGGAGAGGATAATAGGGCGTAGAAGATCCCATATTGTGAAATTGGTATAAGTGATGCGTAACAGAGTTCCCATTTTCGAATAATTAGTTGTCGGTGGAAGTTCAGGAACAATGTCAATATAATGCCGAGTGTGCAAGAGATGAAGATTGCTGAAGTTATTGAACACTTTCACGAAGTCTGAGTTTCCAACCTTGGGACTCGCAAAGGCAAAAACTGTGACCATGGCTTTGGGCATGCAAGAACAATCAGACTTATTATTATATCCCTTGGCAACTATGTCAGCTGCATTCAATATAGCGAACGAACCTCCCAAACAGTGGCCTGTTACGGTTATACTGATTTCCTCATGTTGGTATTGTTTCACCAGTTTCTTAACTGCGTTAAGAACCTACATACATAACGACAATAAAAATAATAATCGTTAGATTTTGCACATAATATACCAAAAAAAACTTTTAAAGAGATTATTTACCTGATCTCTAGCTGACATGTAGATGGAGAAAAATCCCTCATGTACACGAGAATTTCCGGAATGCTCCCCTAAAATCGGTGTAGCTGAGGTTTGACTAAACTGGAAATCTTTTATCCACTCTCCGATTGTCACTGATCCTCTCCAGCAAACCATAATGTCTCTCCTTCCTAACTGTCTCTTTCCTTCATCTGTGGCCACGGCCACGTAACCAATCCATGCACGTGAGCCTTTAGCAAAGAAATCAATTTTTGAGTCACCATAAACATAGTTGTTCATGGTGTACAGTCCCAGACCAACCTTAGAAAAGAACTCTTTTTCTCCATATTTGGGTTGCCCGTAGCTCGACGAAGTTATACTGTGCTCGACAGTGTCATAAATAGCGTCGATTCTTTTACCATAATGAATTAAAGTTTGGCCGAGACTTTTCTTCAGAGGTCTCAACAGACCTGACCAGTTCTTCTCGCCATTAAGCTCCTTCCAGTTGGACATGACTTTTTTTTTTTTTTTCCACTTGCTCAGCTCCGTTTGTGAAGAAAGACTCACATTGCGTGCTCTTTATAGAAAAATGCTGAATAAAGTTATTAAAATATCCATATTTAATGTGATAGACCTTTTGCCACATCGTTACCCAACCATTTATAGATACCATATGATGAAAGTGAATTATACAAGAATCCACTCGCGCAATTCAATGAGTCCCAAAAACTTCCCTTATTCTTATCTAAATAATACTTTCAAAGATTCTTAAAGGTTAATCTGAGGTATATCCTACAAAAGTTATGTTTTCATACTTATCCAAATTTAGTATATTGTTATATTAATATGCATATAAGGAAGAGTTTGTAATAATAGAGTTTAATTATTCAGTATCTTTCAATGTGAATATTTGATAGAAAGAAATGAAGAGAATAATTTCTCTAGTCTCGTTTACTCAAACCATTGATAGATAATAGTACTGTACCCCTGAGGTTGCAGGGGTGCACATAGTAAGAGAGGGAAAAGTTTGTTAAAATAAGCTCTCAACCCTTAGAGAATTTAAGGAACGTTAGTGGGCTGTCAGCATATTAGGGCTGAACCAAAACTCGATTTGCATCGAATGGAGGAATTCTTTGTCATATTTACAGATTAAAATCATTCAAAATAGTCATTTCTCTTCAATGGTAAAAAGATATTTGCCTAAACTATGAGTCTATTATATATGACTTTTCTGTGAAGTGGAAATCCTATTAAGTTTGGTTCATTTAAACCTGAACTAATTACCATAGATTTATTATGAGTAATGTTAGATATATAAACTTTCTTTTCCAAACTGATGTAGCAACCATATTCAAATTTATTTAAATTATCTTTAATGTAAAATTATTCAATCACATTTAAACACATCAGTTTATAGGGTTGAGTTTGCATGAGAAATTTGTATACGTAATATTATTCACTAGTAATTACATGAAACCACAAATAATCTTTCTTCCCTTGACCCTTAATAGGTACCACACGCATGCATGAAATAACTCAATTCATGCGTTCCATTATTCTTATCTAAATAATACTTTCTATATTGCTAGAGATTCTTAAAGGATAACTTGATGTTTATCCTATAAAGGATCTTTAGGTTTAAAAGTGAAAGGAATTGATGGAAACAGAACTAAGAAAAATCTAGAATTTCAAAGATGTTTCGAAAAATGAAAGTAAAGAAAAAATGAGTTTAATTAATATGTATTCAATCATATGTTTTTTTAAAGAGAGCTGCAACTTATATATAAACTAATATATTAATGTGTGTTAATATGATTGAATGATTTTAAATTAAGAATAAATCAATGCATACGTATATCTGTTGCGTTTGCCTATATGTAACAGCCGCGGTCCTTAAACGCCCCATGTTAGTAGTTCATGCAGCTAACACAAAGTCTTTTTAGAAGAAAAGAAAAAAGAAACGTTAGTCAACAATTTTGTCAAAGCATAGTCAAATTATCAGTTTGGCGAATAATCAATTTGTTAGTTAAAATATTCCAATGAGTGGATCGGGACGAATCTTATCACAATTAATTAAAATAAAAAAAGATAAAGGTTGGAAGTGAACTATGCAAGCAATAAAGGCGTGCACTTGATTCTCCCTTTTTCATTTCATTATTGATTCGTGTTCACGTCAAACTCCTACATTGGCTAAGAGATAAAGATATTAGTCGCTTAAATAATAGAAAAACACCCTAAAAAATAAGGGTATTCAAAAATGGTTAATTGAATGGTTAACCGATTTCTGGATTAAATCGGTTTTTTGGTTCAAAAATTTTCTTAAATCGAAATGGGAAAAATCAGTTTTTCGGTTAACTAAAAGATTGGGTAACTAATTTTAATTTAATATATTATATATATTTTTTAATTTAATATTTTTTAACAAACCATATTTTTTTTATTTTATATTTTAATTTAATATTTTTTTATAATAAACCTGTAAGTAAAACTGGTTTTGGTTAATCATTTTTCATATTCTCTCAAATCGATAACCGAATCGAAAATTCGGTTTTTTCTTTGAACCAAAACCGAACTAGTTTTTCGGATAACCAAAAATTTGGTTCAGTTCGGTTTCTGTATTATTTTAACATCCCAACTCAAAAACTCAAAGGTGTATTTTCAGGACAGAACCGTACAAGCTTGTCTGCAACACAACCTATGAGTCTAAAGTGAACAATACTTTTGGGAACTCACCTATCATGTGATTAGAGACAGCATAATAACAATACAAAAGTCTAGGAGAAATATTACTTACGAAAATAAAGCAGTAAAGGTGCCTTACAATAGTTTAGGTATTGTTGAAGTGTAAAATAAAATGCAAATAATATGTTTCCTTAATTGTGAAACAATACTATGTTTCCTTATTCTAGGAGATTTTAGATATTATTACAATATTATGTTTCATTTATATAACTTAATTTTTATATAAATAGACAATATTGATTCAATTATAATAATCAATTCAATAACAACTGAATTCACTAAATTATCTTCTCGAGTCTCATTTGCTTTTAATTCTCACAGGTAGAATTAGGTTTCTCAGTAACACAGTTTAACTAAGCAGTAGAGCTTAAATTCTTAGTCTCCAGTTAATTAGTATATGTAGAAATTTGTTAAACCATTTTCTGTTCCTTATTTTCCTCCTGAGTATCAGTATTCTTCAATTGGATTGATGATCTCAGATCTCAAAAGTGTGCAAGCAAATTAAATTTCATTTTTTATATATTCGTTTTATATGCAGCTAAATCAACCCGATTTTCACTTTTGTTGCAATATCTTGTGGCTTTTTTAATTGATATATAACAGAGCACAGACAGCGGGTCTTCCACTGAACTACGGGGAGGAAATTATTCCGCTTACATATCACTAGCCTTATTTTGTAACGAGATAGAAAGAAACGAGGGGCAAAATTATTTGTCTTGCGGTCTACCTATTAATTGATTTTGTCGTATTGTTGAAATTAAGAATGACCAAGAAAATTTCACATTTTCTCCTTGTCAAAAAATCCTTCTACCTCAATTATCAAGAGCTCTTAAGAGTAAGTAAATATTTTCTGCTTTTAATATCAGACATACTAGTAATTTTAATAGTAGACAATTTTATTAATATAACATAGACGTGCTAGCAGGTGCTAATAACAGGCATGCAAAGCACAGATTACACCGGTGGCCTAGCACCAGAGGAAACCAACAACACACGATACATAAACAAACTAAGCAGCAAGAGAAACCTCAAGCTGACTCCTCCATTCAGCTATTTACAAAAAGGGAGGAACTTATTCCCATAACATATATCGACAGCACTCTTTGTTACTAGTGTTTGTGAAATCTGATGATGACACAAACCTTACTTATTAATAATTTATGTTTTTCCAGATTAGGCACTGGGAGTAGTACCAGACAGCGCACGGAGTTCCCTGATATAGTTCTTCAAACTGTGAGCCTTGGACAACTTGCCACCCTCATCTGCACTTGCATTTGTTGTGCTAATTGGAATCTCATATCCCACTGCAACGAAGTTCCCCGGTGGAAGTCTAGTAACTAAATCTTGATTATTTTCAATGCGCAAGAGACGGAGCTTCGCTTTTGTCATATGATTGTTGAACTCAGTTTGGAAGCTAACGTCTCCAACCTTGGGGCTCGCAAACGCGAATGCTGTGACCAAGAATTCCTTGTTTGGATTGGAAATGGGCATATTATATCCATTAGAAACCATGTCAACTGCATTCATTGTAGCAAGAGCTGCGCCCAGACTATGCCCTGTTACTGTTATACTGACTTCCTCGTTTTGGTATTCATTTACCCATTTTCTAACTTCCTCGAAAACCTACGTGTAAAGAAATTAGCAAATTACTATTTATGATCCTACAGTAACGAGTATACATGATATTCCCTTTAGTAACTGGAACATATCTGGACTAATGCAATTGTAATTATATATCTAATAGAAAAAGTTCTTTTAAAAGAACAAAATTGTGAAAATTACCTGATTTCTAGCACTTGTTTTTTTGGAAGCCGATTTTGGCGTTGTGTAGATGGAGTAAAATCCCTGGTGCACCCTGGGATGACGGATGAAGGGGAATATGTCTTCAGCACTGGTTAGAGGGAACTGAAAATTCTTAATCCACTCCGCGTCAGAGGAAGTTCCTCTCCAGCAAACCAAAATGTCTCTCCTTCCTAACACTTTTACTCCATAGTCTGTGGCCACAGCCACGTAACCTATCCAAGTGGATCTGTCCTGGCTAACCAACTCAACTGGGAAAGGAACATCGATCTTGGCATAGATATACTTTTTCACTTCGTATATCTTGCTTTTGTTGTCTTTATCCAGGCCAACTTCAGAAAATAGTTTTGTTTCTTCGTATTTGGGAAATCCAAACCTCGAAGGATCAGTTTTATCGTCATTGATGGAGTCATAAATTGCATCAACTCTTTCACCATAGAAAGTTATATACTTTCTGAGATCAACATGAGGATCTTCCAGGAGACCACCCCAGTAGTTCTTCCCACTAAACACTTTCCATGTCGTTGGGCGAATGATGATTTTGTTGACGACAAGCCCTTTCTTAATCGTAAAATCATCGTGGTGATACATTAAGATTTTCATGTTCCCAGACATGTTGCATGAAGTTACAAACTCACCAACTCGGATCTCTTTCCATTTTTCTCCTTGCATATAACTTAAATCTTCCGTGCGTTCAACTGGCTTTTGGTTGGGGAGGTCGAGCTTCAGCGTCACTGGAGACTTTGCAAATCCTTCAGCTCCCCCCTTCGTCTTTAAGACAAATGAAACTTCGTAAGAAATCCCTGGAGTTAGCATTTGTGTAGGGAAATTTGTTTTCACATCAAGCCAACATACTTCCACTAGTTCAGCCATCTCCATTTGAACACCACTGCCAAAAGAGAACTTACAATTAGTAACCTTCCTTTCATGTAGAGGTGATAAAGCTACAACAATATTTATATATATACATACTTAGTGTCCTCCATGGAAGTCCAGTGCCAATGTTGGTCCTTCTCTGCCCAGTCGATTGAGAGATCCCTTGCATACAATTCAAATGAGTTGGCACTAGTAATCATGTCAACCCAAAACCTCTGCAGTATTGAATCAATATTAAGTATTAGTATTGAAGTTAATTGCTACTAAATTGTTAATAGTAACCATATGAAGATGATTCAAGGACTTACCTGCTTCTTGTTGTTCAGGAAAACTCCAGCGTGAAGCTCATCAATCAGCTTATCACGGGCTTTGTCTTTCAGGGATTGATCATCAGCATTGTCAAGAATGAGGTCTAAGTTGTGTGGGAGGTTAACTTGACATGAAGCCATCTCGTTACTCTTACTGATACTTTTCGTTGCACACCTAGTATTTATAGGATGAAATAGTCAAATAAATTACTAGTTTATTACATCATTAATTTTAATTTATATCTACATCCTTGTCAAATATATATATATATATATAATAAAACATGCATTTAGTTTATTCTTTCTAGAAAATGCTAGGATAAATGTATCGCATCTTGAATAGTCATTACTCTATCAGAAGTGTAAATGACGCTCTCAACCCACCACTACAAAAATAATTTGAGATCGGGTTTGTTGGTGTCGATTAAAGATTTATTAATGCTCATAAACTCTAAAAACTAATTAATCAAATCCAAATTTATTGACACATGTAAATAAAAATCCAAATTTAAATTATCCGCATTCAAATAGTTGTTTTTTAATTAACTAAAAAGCATAAATAAAAAGAGAACGTTCTATAACAATGTATACCGTTTCTTAAAATAGTATTTAATTTTTTATTATATAAACATAGTGTTTATGTATTTGGACGGTATAAGATGATAAATGGTTTGGAATAAAAAAATTTGAAATATTATTAAATATATTGTAATAAATACATTATTAAATGTTATAATAAATTGTATTGTAATTAAAATTAAGACACGTGATCATGGATTCAAATACTATTTCTCTAATTTGTCTCTATATATATGTAGCAACAAACCCAAGTGCATGATTGATCTCAAATCTCATGTCTTGTTGTAGTCCTTTTTTTCTTCTTTTCACATTCATATTATCTTTTGTACTTATTATCATCGATGTGATAGGACAAAATTTCATATATTAGTAAAATTAAAAATATAATCTTAAAATGAATTGTAAGAATATATATTAGAATCATAAAAATATAAGACTTTAATGAAATTAATATAATAAAATTATATATTTGTATTAAATAACTTTGATATATTTGTTAAATCTATGTGATAATCTTTAAAGAGATAAAAGCCCGTTTATTTATTAAAACAAATTTAACAAATCTTATGTAATAACAAAATCACATTCTTTTATATACTTCTTTATATTTCATACTTCTATTCTTATTTCGAAAATTTTCTCTCTCCTTTTGTTTTTAACCACTCCATGTCAAAGGATAATTCAATAATCATAATTTGTATATCAATCCTTTAATAAAATTTTATTTTATTTTATTTTATCAATATTTATTAAAAAAAAAAAAATCTCCCTTTTTGTCTTATTCTTTATTTAAAAAAAAAATTATAATTAATATATAACAAGACAGCTATAATTTATAAACATAGATCTCCAACTCTCTCATTTCATCTCTTTTTCAAAATAATTTTATTTCTTATAAAGCATAACTTATAGGTGTTCTACTTCATTTACATTGTATATAATTTTACTTTATTATAAGGAGAATTAATTTTTGATGAAAAAAAATATTTACATTTTTAAATCAGTTGTACAATTCTTTTTTTCTTTTAATAAAAATTGATTGTATCTTCATATTCATGAAAAAAATTAAATATAATAAATATTATGTTAAAAATTTAGCCTTCCCCAAACTAAGATCCTGTTTCGCCGTTGGAAATGAAACAATCCAAAGTAATATGAAATCAAGACAAAAAACACACACAAATGTCAATCGAGTAAAGAGAAAGAAACATATAGGCGATTTATCCTGATTCACTCATATATAAGAAAAAAGTAGTTTATATACTAGGTTTAAAGAGTAAAACATAATATTACAAAAATTTCTTTTTTCTTAAGTCCAAACCCAATTAGAAATTAAATACTTAAAGAAATCTTTCAGTGGTTTTTCATGGAATAGGCCCAAACCATCTACCGGCTGGGGTGCTACCCCTCGACCACCACTCACTCACCGAGGAGCAAGACCCCCAAATGCGTCTATGTGTCTCGTTATTATTGAAGTGATCGACAACTCCAATAAAAAAGGATAACCAAACTAATTATAATCTCATGTTGTTGTTTGATCTGAATTATTTATAAACTTGAAAACTTTATCGAAATTGTCTCTATTTATATCTATCACAAATTCAAGATCTATTCATATCTTACTTTTTGTTTCCTTTACCTGCAATACCTTCTAAATATGTTTGTAGTTATGTCTTTATATAAAGACAACAACACAATAATAAGAAAAAAGTTTATATTCACATTGTCCCTATATATGTCTACAACACAAATCCTTTGTCGCACGTGGCATTTATATCATTAAAACAAAAAAATCAATCAAAGAAGCCTACCACGAGATTTCAAGTGCATTATTGAGCGCCGTATGTCTCAGTCTTTTTCTTTCTTCTTTTCACATTCATAAAAAGTCTACCATAAAAAGGAATTTGAATACGTTCTACCACAAGAGATTTCAAGTGCATTATTGATCGTGGTATATCCCGCAGTCTTTTTCTTTCTTCTTTTCACATTCATAAAAAGTCTACCATAAAAAGGAATATGAATACGTTCTACCACAAGAGATTTCAAGTGCATTATTGATCGTGGTATGTCCCGCAGTCTTTTTCTTTCTTGTTTTCACATTTATACTGTTTGTTGTACTTATTAACACTAATATGATAGGACAAAATTTCATTTATCACTAAGATAATAACGATCTTCACATAAAATCCTAAAATACTTTTTAATGAAATTAATATATTAAAAATATTTTTTATTATATATCTATATGATATTATTAATATTTATTTTTCAGACTTAAGGAAGTTAAATTTTAGCTCTTATAATAATACTTCTACAAATCATGCACTTTTCACATATATCTTTTAAAACTTGAAATCTTATTGCAAGACGTACAAACCATCCCTTGTCTTGTAGTACAGATCTTACTTTTTATGTCTCCATTTTCAGCCGAGTACTTTCTAGATATGTTTGTAGCTATGAGAAACCAGTGCAAGTACACACTAAAAAATAATAGTCAATACATAACTATAATTTTATTGTAAATGATCATTTAGTTAATTTCTCTGTTAAACGAAAGAGATATGAAAACAAGCTTCTATGTAAGAATCAAAAGCTAACAAATAAGCCGGACTAAACTCTAATATTACTATTATTATATAATCATGGACAATGAAAATATAATAGACATTAAACCTTAAATATGATGGACATTGATCGACCTTTAGAAGAATATTATTCTATCAAAAGAGTAAATGACGCTCTCAACCCACTACTACAAAAATAAATTGAGATCTAATTTGATGTTGCCGAAAAAAGATTTATTAACGCTTATAAACTCTAAAAACTAATTAATCAAATCCAAATATATTTACACAAGTAAATAAAAATCCAAATTTAAATTGTCCACATTCAAATAGTTGTTTTTTAATTAACTAAAAAACATAAATAAAAAGAGAGCGTTCTAAAACAGTGTATACCGTTTCTTAACATAGTACTTAATTTTTTATTATATAAACATAGTGTTTATGTATTTAGACAGTATAAGATGATAAATTGTTTGAAATAAGAAATTTGAAATATTATTAAATATATTGTAACAAATATAATATTAAATGTTATAATAAATTGTATTGTAATTAATTAATTAAGACACGTGATCACACATTCAAATATTATTTCTCTAATTTGTCTCTATATATCTATAGCAACAAACCAAGTGCATGATTGATCTCAAATCTCATGTCTTGTTGTAGTCCTTTTTTTCTTCTTTTCACATTCATATTATCTTTTGTATTTATTATCATCGATGTGATAGGACAAAATTTCACATATTAGTAAAATTAAAAATATAATCTTAAAATGAATTGTAAGAATATATATTAGAACATAAAAATATAAGACTTTAATGAAATTAATATAATAAAAATATATATTTGTATTAAATAACTTTGATATATTTGTTAAATCTATGTGATAATCTTTAAAGAGATAAAAGCCCATTTATTTATTAAAACAAATTTGACATAAGAAAATCATATTCTTTTACGTACTTCTTTATATTTCATACTTTTTTTTTTTGGTTACTTTTTTAGACATGTAAGGTCAAAATGCCTGGCAAACAAGTTTTCACATGCATTTATTCTGCACCAAATATTGGTGATTTTGAAAGCAAAAATGTAGCCAAACCGACCTCAATAATTTGAAGGGACAATTATTGCAAGACGTACAAACCATCCTTTGTCTTGTAGTACAGATCTATAAAACATTTCTTTAATTCAAACACAAAATAGGCATACGAAAAGCATTTTCATTATTGTATTTCAATGGTAAATTAATATAATGGAAATAATGTTTTGATTACTCGTGTGAATTGATTACTACTACTAACCAAACCTTTTTCCTATGTTATCATATTTCTTGGAAGTTTCTATTCTATAGCGGTCCTAGTCAAATAATAAATATGTATGTAATTTATTATGTTCAAATCCCAGATTTTCTTTCATATTTTGCATCACTGTATACTTCAAGTAGTTGGATCTTATTTTTCCAATTTAATGTGAAGTGTTTTTATATGTGCTGCTATATTCATATTATAAATGAGCTTATCTTATATCAGATATATTATCTTACGCATATAAAGTATAAGAAAGACCTATAATTTATTGTGAGATTGGACAAGAACGGAACTATATTGTAATATAAACCAATAAACGAAAAATGATGATTGTATGAGGACACAAAAAGGGGGTTCAATATAAATTTTTAGATGGTCAACTCCTATAAATATGAAATAATTTGTCTCTATATGATTGATCTCAATATGGCTGCCTCCCTAGTCCTGTAGTCTTTCTTTCTTCATTTCACATTCACAATATCTTTAGTAGCTATTTTCACGTGTAAGATAAGATAAAACTTAATGTTAATCACATTATTTCATTCTTATTCGTTAAGTCCATTGTACTTGTTATAACTTTATTATATGTTATATTCAAGGTTGTCTCTATATGTCTACACCGCAAATCCATGACTAATATATTATATCTTTGTTGCACATTAACTTCTTTTCTTAGACATTCTTCGATCAATAAAAAAATTTAACATAAAAAACTATAAGTTTCAATATGTTCTACAAAAGAGATTTCAATTGCTCTTTTTATAAGTGTTATTAAAGCATTATATATATCGCATCAACAGATAACAAAACTGGATCTTATAGATAAAATTTTTTAATATTGATAAAATGTTTAACATTCTTAATTATGTTAGAATATAAAATAATCTGTAATCAACATGTGAAAATTATTGTACATAAACTTTTGAAGACATGTGATGTATTTTAGTAGTAAATATTATATTTCCTCAACCAATTTGTTTCTATGTCTCATAGTATTTGTTTCTTGTTTTCACATTTATACTACCTTTTGTACTTGTTGTATCACTAATATGACAGGATAAAATTTTCATATATATTATCACCAAGATAATAACATAAATGTGTTTGTAGTTATGTGAAACTAGTACAAGTACACACTAAAAAAGAATACCCAACACATAAATTATTTTGTTGTAAATGATAATTTTTGTTAATGTCTCTGTTAAATGAAAGAGATGTGAAAACAAGTTTTTCCTCAAGAATCAAAGCTAACTAATAAACTGGACTAAAGTCTTAATATTACTGGTATAATCATGCACAACGAAAACATGTATGCACCAAATGATCTAGTATATAACCTATTATCGAACGTAGCCCGTAAATTGTTCTCTGTTTTATCACTCAATTACCAAGATGTTTTAGTCATAATTTTCTTACATCTGTTATTAGATAAAATACCTCAAATTTTTTTCTCTTGTGACTTAAAATTTATTCTCACTCATACGATGCATTTATAGAACAGGAGGAATCTACACCTATGCATTCCTTTTTGATAATAAAATTTTCAACAGACATACAGTTTGGAATTAGATGACTACAATTAGGGATGTTATCGATGTTTAATTGGGCAAGGAGAGGATGCCTTCCTATTCCCAATCTCGCTTTAAATTTTTCACATTTTTTTCCTTCTTTTCACATTCATATTATCATTGATAGCATAAGACAAAATTTCATGTATGAGTAAAATAAAAATAAAATCTTAAAATGAATTTGTAAGAATGTATATTAGAATCATAAAAATATAAGACTTTAATGACATTAATATAATAAAATTATATATTTGCATTAAATAACTTTGATATTACTAAAACATTTACTACAATTCTCTCGTTTTTTTATTTTCTTTTTATCGGTGAAAACAACTTTTTTTTTTTTCTCTTTTTTAACTTTTTTAGACTTGTAATGTCAAAATGGCTGAGAAACAAAGTTGTTCACATGCATTTGTTCTACACCAAATATCGGGGGTTTTGAAAGCAAAATTGTAACCAAAGAGACTTCAATAATTTGTAGGGAATATTATTGCAATAAGTACAAACTATCATTTGCCTTGTAGTACAGATCTTACTTTTTATGTTTCAACTTTCAGCCGAGTACCTCCTAGATGTGTTTGTAGTTACGTGAAACCAGTTCAAGTACACACTAAAAGAGAATAATGAACACAAATTATTTTACTGTAAATGATAATTTTGTTAATTTCTCTGTTAAATGAAAGGGATATGGAAACAAGCTTTTCTGTAAGAATCAAAAGCTAACAAATAAATCAGACTAAAGTCTAATAGTACCATTATAAGCATAATAGACATGTATCATAATAGAGATTGATCGATGTTTAGAAGAATACGAAAACATCATTTTTTTCTTAGCTTTATTTCCCGAGACTCATCTTGCTTCAGCCATTGATAAGTCACTCTCTAATATATAAAATGAAACTTAACAAAACCATTCATCACTTATATTTTAAAATGCTTCATAAAGCGCACAACCCATGCATATAATTATATAGACAAACAAGTTTTTTTCTAAAAAGTTGCTTAGGATAAGCTTCTTCTTTAGCTGCAACGAAACACTGAAACCGCCAGCCGACTCACAAATGTTTCTCTCTAAAAATGCATCATTTGATACTGATATTATTTAAAATTCAAAACCCAGAAATTTAATTTCATCTTCTGTTTATATTAAGGTAAAAATTTCTCAGATAAAATGAAAGTACAAAGAGAAAATATTGTCTAGCAAAAAAACTTAAAATTCTAGAGCTAAAACTAAGGAAATGACGACCTGTGCTCTGACTAAAATGAGATTTTTTCGAAGGTAAGGGACCGTTTTCTCATATTAATGCATCCCAAAGTTGTCTCTAAATGTAGAGTTTTACTCAAACCTATGACAAATGATCTATATAAATGTGCAACCCTATGCATCGTTCTTTGAATATTAATGTTTTCTAAAGAGTGATCAAATTTACTAAGAAAATTTATAAAGTCAACTTTTTAACTAAAGTCAAATTCACTGTCCAATCATAATATGATATATCATTTTGTACATATATCTTTATAGGAGGAGTTTATAAGTATAGCATTGTCCTTTTTTTTTTAAGCATACATCGTTTGATGCTGATATCAATCAAAACTTAAAACAAAGAGCATTAACTTCATTTTGTTTCTGTGTTGCCTACAAAGTTATGTTGGACTGGCAACACTTCATGTATCAATGGTAGCATTTTGTGCAATTATTTTCATTGTCTTCAAAGATGGGGAGCTATGGCCTCCAATTCTTGTCACCATAATTGCTTCTGTGCCAGTCATCGGGTTCACTAAGCAACAGAGGGTTTCTTCTCGATGCAGCATATTCAACCTATACAAGTAGTCTCTGTTCCACCCAAATAAAGACACTTTGTTCTTATATGAACGGCAACCAAGCCAGATGAAGGAGCAGTGACTACAGGCTAACAAAAAATCAGGCCTGCATAATTTTTCTCAAATCTGGATTTAAAATGTAGATTTTATTGTTCAATGAGTCGACGATAAGTAACTGATGCAAGGTATATTAGCCAACATTATTGCTTTAAACTAAGTAAAAGTACAATGAGAAAATCCTCTATAGCAAAAAGACTTCAAACTCCATAGAGAACCCCCTAGAAAATCTAAAACTAAGGAAAGGACCGACCTGTGCTCCGGCTGAGATGAGACTTTTTCGAAGGTGGCAACGAGTCATCTCCACTTGATCGTCCCCATATATCGTTTCTGCGTTTTCCTGTTGCTCTTACTTCAGGTGTTTTTGGCTCAACTTTTTGTTGTTCACATTTGTCAGCTGATTTCACTTCAGGGGATATCGGCTGCTGAGATATTTTTCTTCCATCTTCTTCTTCATTAGAAGGAGAAACTTCCTTTAAACGAGTAACTAAATTGCTCAAATCCTTCAATGCAGAATCAATAACTGCTTTAAGCTTCTTAATTTCCTCATTTCTCCGAGCCAGTTGATCCCTCAGTCTATTTCTTTCCGCCACTACTTGCTCATGCTCTGTTAAATATAACAATTGTACTTAAAACTAAAACCTTTTTATTCCAATTAATAATAATAATAATAAAACCATGAACTTTACTACACATTTCCCTCAGAAAAAGGTATTCTCCATTTTGATAACTGAATTGAATAGCAAAATTCAAGTTTTAATCCAAAAGCAGAAGATTTTAACGAATTCTAAATGAAAAGCAGTTCAGCAGATATTCCAATTGAGATTCTGACCTTCAATGCCGGCATCTTGAGCCTCGAACAATGTTTCCTCACCGTGACGGAGGCTGAAGTTCGAAGTCGGTGTCGGACTCAGTGAACGACATCGGCGAGTGGGTCTGAGATTTGGGCGCTTGAACGCCGTCGATCTGCGGAGAGCAGAGGTCGAAGAAGAGGGTGTGCGAAGAGCAGTGGAGAAGTTGACGGCGTTGGTCATGGGAGCAGAGGATGAAAGCTCGAATGTAGATCTGAAGAGATGTTGTTGTGATCATGCGTAGTGCGATTTGTACGGTAAAAGAAGAATGTTGAGTGTGACAAGTGAAGAAGACAAGCATAGCATCTGGGTCAAAAGTTACATTAATATTTTATTGTCATAGAAACAGAGGGAGAAAAAGGTATACCGTAGAAGGGGGGAAAAAAAAAAATTTCTTTTGGGCAAGTTTCAGTGGTACAGATGTAATATACTGAAAACAGAGGGTTAATCAGTAAAGGGCGTTCCTTTTCTTTGTGTGAATAGCTACCGTGTAGTTCTTGGTCTCGGTTTCAACAGATAGACAGCGCTGCTACAGAGTAGAGCTGCTGAGACTTCTGTTCACTCTTTCTCAGCTTTCAGCCTCATAATTCTCCTCTTTGCTCTTCACTTGAAGCTTTTCTTTCTTCATTTTCCCATTTCGAGCTGGGGATTGCATCTTAAGCCGTAAAAAAGGTAAGCTTTTTAAAATCAGTTCTTCTTTTTAATGTATATTTTTGTTTTTTTTTTTGTCAAGTTTCAATTTTTGGTTGTTTTAGGACTGCCATTGTCAATAGCTTTGGATACTTATCAGTCTTACCAAGAGGGCAAAAAAGTTTCAATTTTTTTTTTTCATTTTCTGTAGAATTTTCCTTTTAATCCAACTTTTACATGCTACTCTTGATAAGCGAGTTAGTTCAAGTATATCGAAGATTAAGAAGCCACAAATCGATCTAAGTAACCCAGAATAAAAAAACAAAAAAACAAAAACTACGTATCTTACAAGTCCAATCACAGAGTTTTATAATAAAAGCAAAAAGCTTTTCATTTCTTCTCTCTATCAACTTTCTCGGCAACCAAACAGAAGACAAATACCAGTTTTACCTTCGTTGCTGACATCCTCAACATCTGTGCCGCCATTATCGTTCTGAGTTTGGGCAAAACTGGATGAATCAGACTCGGATGTATAGAACCTGACTGTCCGCCAGCTGAAAAAGCAAGTTGAATGGGTGAAATTTTATGGCTTGCGTTGAATTTGGGAGGAAAGAGAAGAAAATTGCGAGCTTAGAACAGAGTTCGCTTCATAGCTCCTTAATCCTTGCTAGGGTTTTAGGCTTTATCAACGTTTAATTGATTCCAAATTATCTTTTATGAAGACCAATATGAATATTTTATATTTGTCCAACTGTTTGTATAACTTAGTAATTTACACTTAAATTTAGCCTGTGCAAAATGTGCAGTTCATAAAAAAGTTTGTTGAAATATTATGTAGTGGGGAGAAGGTAAAGTTTAGACTACGGTCTATTAGACACTTTCCCCAAACGATAGGGGAGGTCATTGTCAATACCTCAAACATGTAAAGCACCACAGTTTACATTGTTATGTACTCTGTAGTTGTGGTAGAACTACAGTAATATAACTGCAAGTTATACTAAAACATCAAAATAGTAATGACATCCTGAAATTCTAAGATTCTGAATTATTTGATGAAATGCATCTAATGTCTTCTTCTCGCTTTACGATTCTTTTTATACTATGGATATGATAACTAATGCAACACTCTTGTTTCTCTTATGATATTATCTGCATCATTCATTTTATATGGTAATGTTAACTGAAATGTTGATAAATCAATTACTATTTAAAAAATTTGATGGAAGTATTATTTTTTAATAAAAGAGAAATCTATCAAATTCAACTTATCCAACAATATAAAGTTCGTTGTAGGTTTACAACAAATGCCGACTATTGAAATCATGAGGGATACCTTTGCATCCGGAAATGGTTCAAATGAAGAAGTTGAAATTGTCATTGCTTCACCTTATGGTCAATTGGCTGGTATGCTTATATTTTACAATGTGTTGTACCTATGCTATTGTTTCTGTTCAGATAGACTGTTTACCGTGAGGAAAATCTTTTGGCTTCATTACCAATCACTTTGGCAACTTGGCAAGAAACTGTTTTCCAAAGGCATGATATTAGCTACTATTTAATATAGATTGATATTGGTGCCTAATGTGTATTTTTTATATGCATATTTTAAAAAGTCAACAATTTTATTGATAAAAATTGTTATAAATGCTTCCACTTGACAGACAAGCAAACAAGAATTAGACACTTAAAATTGTATCAAGCTGCACTAAGAGGTGATTGGAGCATGGCTGAGGGTATTTACAAGAAACATAAAAATGATATAAGAGTGAGGATATCAAAGGAAGGGGACACTGCTCTCCATATTGCAGCTGCAGCAGAGCAAACTGATTTTTTGAAAAAGCTGGTGGATAATATAAATAAAGAGGATTTAGCTACTATAAATAATGCAGGCAATACAGCTTTTTGTCTTGCTGCTGTGTCTGGAAATGTGGAACTTGCTCAAGTGATGATGAATAAGATGAAAAAAAGAGGATTTAACTACAAAGAAAGGAGCTGGAAAAACAGCTTATTGTCTCTCTGTTGAGTCCCAGAAGGTGGAACTTCCCAACATGATAGAGGAGAGTACAAACTTAGCTTATGTCCTGGAAAGGAGTAGAAACTTAGCAATGATCCGCGGTAGAAATGAGATGTTACCACTTTCCATGGCCGCTTTGTTTGGCCATAAAGAGATGGTACAGTGCCTTTATGAAGCCACTGATGACGAGTCATTATATGACAACGACCGCATTGAATTGCTTATCACTCTAATAAGCAACGGTTTGTATGGTATGTAAAAGGCATTCTTTATATTTTGGCTAATTGTAGTACATTTGATATCTTTTAAATTGAATTTTACAGTGTAAGATTGAAACTTTGGTATAGGATTGAAATTCAATGTATGGTGGTCAGATTAATATATCCTCCCTTGTATATTTTTTGACAAATGTCCCATTATTCTTTTAAGGAACACTGTGAATTCCCATCAAGAGACATATGATTTGACAAAACTAATGAAAGAACCCTTTCATAACACAAGTGGCTTGGTGAATACAAATCTGAAAATTTTCCTTTTATGAAACATAATTAATATAGTATTATGTAAAGCTACTGCATACTTCCACTATTTAGAATTGATACTATATCATCTCTAATGATGGTTGTTGTGTTCTCAAATGTTGCACTAGATTTGCTAGAGAGACACTCAGAGTTAGCCGTCGCTTGTGATGGAAATGAGGAGACAGCATTGCTTGCCTTGGCTCGAACGCCTATTGCCTCTCAAATTCAGCAAGGATTTTGGAAACAATGTGTCAATTTGTGTTAGTCACCTTTAACCTTTGACATATTCAGCATGCCTTAATATATAAGTTACTGTTTTTGGTTTTATGGTTGAAATATATGTTTACATGACAATTGTGATCAGGAGAGCGAACAGATATGAAAATTTGCACTTTAACCTTCCGGTTTTAATTTTTCCTTTTGTTTCAGAAACCATTTTTGCAAACCTGCTATACTAAATATTTTCTTAGCAAGTTGAATTTGATATAATTTCACAATATATTCTTATACTTACCAGCACCTTTTGCCAAAGAATCATTTGCAAGTGTGTTCTGACGCTAAAGGATTTTTATGATATATTTTCAAACTATTTATCTTGATTATTGCAATAGAGAATTTGTTCCGAACTTTTCACAAATCAAAATTTTGGCCATATGGCATTTATGCAATAATGTGATTTCTTTTATAGCATAATGAAGTGGTAATGTTGTGGTTACAGTGGGTTACATTGTTGGACATTTTTATTGTGTGACTCGGAGTGTTAATCAAATTCCTAGTTTAACTTGATCATTACATATATAGTTAAGTATTGCCTAGGAAATGTTTTCCTTGCAAATTGTTTAGGTAGTAAATCTCTGATGGACCACCAATAGTCAAGTGGTATAACCGTAAGGGGCAAAGAAGGGTAAGTCATACAGGACAGCTGGAGCAGCAGCATAACAAGTAAGGCAGCAGCACAACAAGCGTGAATGAGTTTGCTTGACAGGTGGAACAACAACACAGCAAGCATGACGAAAAAAAGGAATAAAAGGAGAACCAACAGAGGGGATAGTGATTGAGAATATTGTTGAGAATTGTGGGGAGGAGCTGACCCTCGAAGATCAGCCTGAGTTCTTTTCTTTTACTGTTTTAGCCATATTTTCCTTTACGTTTATTTCATTGTAATGAGCTACTGAATATCAATCCAAATATCCCTTTTAAGCGAGACAATCACTGCCTCTATTCTGTTCTTGGTAGACTTTAGTCTAAAATGAATGATTGAATGCATGAGTAACTGAGTTATTCGGGTTGGTTCCATCAATCTCCTATGTTCTTTTACTTACTTAGAATGAATTGCAATGACTTCTGTCATTGTTAACCGGCCTAAAGATTTCTGTATGCTGATGTTGGCTAATCAAATTTGTAGTTTCAGGTACCAACACCAGGTTGCCTCCAAAAGCACTTGAACTAATCCAACACCTTTGGGAACAAGTCATATTGTCAGATGAGACTGCACTTTCAAATATTATTAAAACTGCCCCGATAACTGATATTTGTTGCTGCAGAACTAGGAAACATTGAGTTTCTAACTATACTGATACGTGAATATCCTGATTTGATACTGGAAGTTGATGAAAATAATTATAGCATATTTCATTTTGCTGTTATGAATCGTCATAAGGACATCTTCAAACTCATACATGAGATGGGTACTTTAAAGGATTTGATAGTTGCTTCCAAGGATAAAAAAGACAATAATATCTTGCATTCGGCTGGAATGTTGGCACCACCAGATCGGCTCAATGTTGTATCAGGAGCTGCTCTGCAACTGCAGCGAGAGTTGCTGTGGTTTAAGGTGAATGTTATGGTTCTCCTTTGTTTAGAAAGCATTATTCGTTAAGCTAACTGATAAGATCTTTTACAACATTATTTGTAGGAGGTCAGTAAAATTATGCATCCATTGGATGCCCAGGATAAAAACAGTGAAGGGAAAACTCCTAAAGCTTTATTTACTAAGGAGCATGGAGAATTAAAGGAAAAGGGAGAGAAATGGATGAAGGACGCTGCAAACTATTCCATGATTGTGGCAACTCTTATTGCCACTGTGGTTTTTGCAGCCTTCACTGTCCCAGGTGGCACCAAAGACGAGACAGGGACTCCTCATTTTGTTCAAAAAACTTCCTTCAAAATTTTTGTTATATCAGATGCAGTTTCGCTAGTATCTTCCGCATGCTCCATCTTAACCTTTTTATCCATTCTAACTTCCCGGTATGCA
>CM047747.1:44330997-44386989 GCA_026225825.1 Pistacia integerrima
AATTCATTACATTTAAGCCTAATTTTAATAACAATAACGCTCATTGAACAGTATTGTTTAATTTATCAAATCATGAAGAAATCTGAACATTTTAATCTTATATCTTAGTTCATCCAAATATATAACCTCTAATAATGCTTCAAACCTGTAATCTGTCATATCTGTTAAGAAATATAGGGTTATTTTGTTTTATTGTTTATTAAGGGTCGAATAGTCTTTTCAGTTTCCTTTGTTTAGCTTATATATAGTTTCTTTGTATTTAGGTTAAATCATTCTTTTGTATTCAATTGCATTGTGCAGTATCAATGAAACCCTAGCCTCCACTTTTTTCTTATTTCTTTGTATTGTTTAACATGGTATTAGAGCCAAGAAATATATAGTTTCTTTGTATTTGGGTTAAATCATTCTTTTGTATTCAATTGCATTGTGCAATATCAATGAAACCCTAGCCTCTACTTTTTTCTTATTTCTTTGGATTGTTTAACATGATATTAGAGCCAAGTTTCATGGAACGAGGTTTAATCTTAAACACAGCTTACGCGAATCCAACTACAGCAGACAACAAGAGAGAACGAGCAGTTTTGGGTGTCAAAACTGCTCTTGTCAAAACTCAACATTTTGCTGTTATCAAATGTTTTAGGTGTGATTTGGGTGGGAAGTACACTTTTAATAAATTTTTTGAGTTGCTTGCCTTGGATGGAATTGTTCACCAAACTTCGTGTACAGATACTCTTGAGCAAAATGGTGTTGCGGAAAGAAAATATAGGCACATTGTTGAAACTAGTACTTAGATATATAATATATAGTATCATCCCAAAACAAAATAATAATAATAATAAGATGATGTTCATCTTATCCCACACAAATTCATTTTCTAATACTAACATCATAAGGTTCTTTGCAGATTTACCACTAATCAGGACTCCTGAAGGATAATGCTACACCAGGAAGTACCTCAACTGAAGAAAAAGTTGAGATTGTGATTGCTCCACCTTATAAGAAACTGGCTGGTACGTTTTGACATTGGAATGAATGCTAATATCTTCCTTTTCTGAATTCCCTTTTACAAATTTAATTTTTAAGGGCAAATGTCATATATGCTTCCTAAGTTTGTATTAATTTCATATGGATTCCTTTTGTGTATTCCAATGTGACAGTCAAAGATAACAAAATAAACTATCAAAATCCTTCATGTAACCAATTCTTTAAATTTTGCTAACAGTACTATTTTTCTTTTATTTTGAATCATCAGAGCTTAATGTGGATGTCTCGAGGGAGTCTTCAATCTCGATGGTACTATGTGGGAATGTTAACCAAAAACAAATTGGATCTTCAACTAGAGAAGAAGAACCTGTGCTGGTAATAAATTCTACATCATCCTCAGAAGGTAAAGTCTTTTATTATATATGATTATCGGATATAGGCCTCTTTTTCTCAAGTAAATAAATGTCACTAGATTTAATTTAATATAATCTTTCTAGCTTACACGGTTATACCTAAATTAAATACACTGATACATGTGGAGAAGCACATGTATGTATAACAAAAATTTTATGCATAAATTTGTTTGTTTCAACTTTACAGATAATGAAAGAAGAATTAGGCACTTTAAATTGTACCGGGCTGCACTTAAAGGTGATTGGAATACAGCTGAAAAAATTTACGAGGAAGATAAAGATTATATGGCAGCTAAGCTATCAAAGGAAGGAGACACTGCTCTCCATATTGCAGCTGCAGCAAGGCACACTGGTTTTGTGAAAAAGCTGCTTGAACAGATGCAAATGGAGGATTTAACTATCAAAAATAATGTTGGGAACACAGCTTTTTTCCTTGCTGCTGCCTCCGGACAGGTTGATATTGCTGAGGCCATGGTGGAGAAACATGGAGACTTAGTGATGATTCGAGGCGAAGATGATATGTTACCACTTCACAAGGCAGCTCTTATGGGAAACGAAGAGATGGTAGAATACCTTTATCGAGCCACTGGATGCAAATTGTTAGATCATGATAATGATCTCATCGAATTGCTTGTCAGTCTGATAAACCGTAGGTTGTATGGTAAGTCCTCTCTTTTATTTTTGGGCTAAACTAAGTCATTCTCAACATCTTTTGGCTGAGAAGATTATGATTTTCTTACGAACGGACAAATGATTTGATAGACCTAATTAATAAAAAAATCCTTATCTATATAAAGAGGGAATATATAATACTACGAGATTACACATAGATATTCAACTTAATCACCATCAATATACCATAAAGATAAATGACATCAGAGAAAGATAATAAATGGCATAAATAACTGACATTATATTTTCTTGGTATTCTAGGTGTTTTCCTTTATAATATTATCTTGGATGTAAAGATAGGTTTTTTAAAGATGGGTTGGATCTAGTTGATATTATTCATGATGTTGATTGTTTTTCTTCGTAGATGTTGCATTCAATTTGGTAAGGAGGCACCCAGAGTTGGCCACTGCACAAGATAAAAATGAGGAGACAGCATTGCATGCCTGTATTGATGCGTTTGCTTGATCAACCAGTGGCTGGAGTTTTGAAGAGATTATTCAACATATGTTAGTTCTTTTTATCTTTAATGCCTTCAGCATGCCTTGATTTATTCTGACTTCCTATTGTGGTTTCTATCACGAAATTTGTTTTTCCATCTGACATCTATGAGCTATTAACTTTGTAATTCACCACCACATACTCTAAAACACTAAACAATGCTTTCTCATTTTGACACTAAACTATCCGTTTTCACAATCAAAAGCAATGTATGTAAGAAACAATGTGTTTTCTTGTTGTCAAAGCAGTTATTGAAAATACAAGTGACATGATAGAGACACTTTATTCAGCATGGGGGAGGCGGTGGGTGAAGGAAAGGGAGAAACAGAGGAGGAATAGTAAACTGGACTGTAGGGTTCAGTTGAAGAAGAGAAAGAAAGAGTGGAGGAGAAGTCTGACTTGGAGGTCTTGGATGAGGCGTGAGTACTCTTGTTTGATTTTTTTTCTTTTTTCTTTTTTTGTATCAGGGGTTTTTATTTACTTAATTATATTATGTATTCAGCAAAGTTACTGATTTTTCTGCAAATTAATGTTGGCTTAACCAAACTTTCTGTTTCAGTGACCGGTGAAGAGACTCCCGACTCGGCTTTTGATCTAGTCCGGTGCCTTGTAATGTTTTTGGGTCTCTTAACATTTTAGATATTATTAGAAAACCTCGGCCACTGATATTTGAGGGAGCAAAACGAGGAAACATTAAGTTTCTAAGGTTAATCCTGGATGCTTATCCTGATCTGATATTTGAAATTGATGAAAATAACTGCAGCATATTTCATTTTGCTGTTCTGTATCGTCACCAACTCGTCTTCAAAATCATATATGAGATAGGCTCATTGAAGGATTTGGTTCTTCAGAGCAAAGATAATGGAGGGAACAATATCTTGCATTTGGCTGCAAGGTTGCCACCATCTGATAGTCCCAATATCAAATCAGCTGGAATTCTTGCCAAACTGCGAGGGGAGCTGTTGTTGTTCAAGGTGAATATTTACTTCAATCTTTCGTTTTGTAAAACAATATATTTCTTGTCCTTGATTAATAAATGTTCCATAACTAACTTCTGTAGGCCGTGGAGAAAATTTTACATCCATTGGATGCTGAAGCTACAAATAAAGAAGGAAAAACTGCTAGAGCTATATTTAATGAACAGCACAAAGAGTTAAAGGATGAAGCTGAGAGATGGATTAAGGATACTGTAAATTCATGCTTGATGGCGGCAACAATTATTGCCACTGTAGTTTTTGCAGCAGCTTTCACAGTACCAGGTGGCACCAAAGAAGAGACTGGAACTCCTAATTTTGTTCAAAAAGCTTCCTTCATAATTTTTGCCATGTCAGATGCTATAGCGCTAGTTTTATCCTCTTTCTCCATTCTAAGTTTCTTATCAGTTTTCCATTGCCGATATGTGGAAGAAGATTTCCTTTTACTATTGCCTCATAATATGGCTGTGGGCTTAGACACACTTGCCTTATCAGTGGCAGCAATGATGGTAGTATTTTCCGCAACCATGTTCAATACCTTCAAAGACGGGATGCTATGTGTTCCCACTCCTGTCACCATAATGGCTTCTCTGCCAGTCTACAAGTTCATGCAGAAATTTCTGACTACCAGTTTTGTCTTAAAGTCCTTACATGAAGAAGGGTCTTTTGAGTGACAATGAAGAAAATTAATGTACTTAACAATTAGGATAGAAATCTAAATGTATGCTTTTAAGATACTTGTTTATCTAAATGACAACTATGTGGTTTGGGTGATAAAAGGGGAAGAGTAATACGAAAACCAAAATTAGAAAAGTTGAAAAGAAAAGTACAAAACAGAGGGTCTTATGTACTTCAATTGTATTCTCAAAATCCTTAGGAATTTTGAACTTTTTTGAACCATAAGAAAAGTTGAAAGTGCCTTAAAAAATTAACTTTGGTATTACTACATTGTTTCTAATTAGACCAGAAAATTGCACAAGTTTGTACTTTCTAAGAAATTGTCAATTGAATTACATACCTAACAACTGGTTGGACCATGGAAAGATCCCCGTATGAGACTTTTCCAGTCAATGCGAACGGCAGAACAAGAACCAAGAGCCAAGCGGTCCCATCTCTTAATATCACGCTTTGAACTTTCTCAGAAAGTAGCGATGTCAGTTTTTTCAATTATAAAGTTTAGTGTGAAAGCGTTGATCAATCCAACTGCATACGTGGGTCAAGTCAATTCGTTTAAGATTTTAATAACTAAAGGGCTGAAAAGAAAAAGAGGCAGCGTTAATGAAGTTGGTGGACGAAGATCAAGTCAGTTTTCCAACCAACAAGAAAAGAAGTTTGTTTCAACTTTTGCCTTTTGACATTCCAAACTTCTCCAAATCATTTTACGGCACTACATGTTCTTGGTTGACTGGTAGCTGCATGGAAGGTTCAAAGTCTTTTATCTGATTGAGCTGCTCAGAACCAGAAAGGTGAATGTCCTAACACTTAACAAATTCTTCCACATTTTTTTGTTATACTACTGATTTTTCTTGTTCTCAGCCAGTACTTTTCATTGAAGATAATGATATTGAACAACCTTCCTTCATCACAATATGGAAGGGGAATTTCAATTCAATCTTGTTTCCCTGAGATCAAATCTGTTGCAAATTCCTCTTGCAAATCTTCTGGGGAAGTTTTCTGATGATGACTTGAGCCTGAAAGATGCTTTTGGGCCAGCAACATTTGATCATGGCCATTATGAAACTTCCTTTAATTTTGCCTCTGATATTCAACACTCTCATCTTCAACCACATCATCAAGCTGTAAAAAGCCCAGTAGACTTTCTGGAAGCTAAAGGATTTGATGACCATGTCGTTTTAGATCCATCAATTTGGCCCTTTCATGATTCAAGCAATCAAATGCCTTCTATTTCTGCGGAACCAAACACACGAGCAGCAGAGACTGGTATGCTGTTGCAAATTTCATTCAATTTCCTCCAATTAATACTTACGTAAATTATATGATAGAGAAATAAAAATACTCCAGCATGGCTCTCATAGTCTTGCTAATTTTTTTTTTTTCTTTTTTGCAGGTGATGTACAAAGGAGTTACTTTACTGCTTTTGTTCCTCTGCATAATGCGGCGCTTAAAGGCGATTGGGAGTTTGCAAGGGAGTTTTTTATCTTGAATCCACAAGCAGTATGTGCTAGCATCACACGAAACCAGGAAACAGCTCTTCACATTGCTGCTGGAGCTAGACATACAATATTTGTCCAAGAGCTTGTGAACATCATGAGACCTGAAGACCTGGCACTGCCGAACAAGGTTGGGAACACAGCCCTCTGTTTCGCTGCCATATCCGGAATCAAAAAGATTGCAGAAGTGATGGTTAATAAGAACAGAAGGTTGCCATCAATTCGAGGCAGTAAGGGAGCAACACCGTTGTGTATGGCTGCTTTGTTGGGCCACAGAGAAATGGTCTGGTATCTTTATTCTGTGACCGAGGAAGAGTATCTAAAAGAAGAAGATCGTGTTGAGCTTCTTGTTGCTGTCATCAATGCAGACCTCTATGGTACCCACCTCTTACCTTCGCTATTTTCATGTTGCAACTTTATAACTTCTAGAGGAGCAAATTGATGATTGTGTTGTGTTAATTTGACAGATGTGGCATTGGACTTAATTAAGCATCATCCTGAGTTAGCTGTTGCTCGAGATGGAAGAAGAGAGACGGCTCTTCATGTATTGGCACGGAAGCATTCAGCGTTTGTAAGTGGAAGTCGGCTTGGAATTTGGCATTTACTCTTGTTAGTAACTCCATTACTGGCCATTACTCTTGCGCATTTTCTGCTTATTTATTCCTTCTAAAAATTAAAAGATTTTGGACAAAGAGGTGACTGTGTCCTGCACATTCAGTTCCACGTTTCAGGGCAATCCTTGACAAAAAGTTGAAGCATCTTCAAGCTCTAGAATTGGTGAAGCAACTGTGGGAGCAAGTGTTGTTGCTAGATGACTATAAAATTGGAGAACTACTTCGGAAACCTTCAAGACTGTTGTTTACAGCTGCAGAGTTGGGAAATGTTGAATTCATAAAAGTGCTGATTCGGAAGTATCCTGACCTTATTTGGAAAGTAGATGATCACAGTCGAAGCATATTTCACATTGCAGTGTTGCATCGTCAAGAAAACATTTTTAATCTGATTCATGAGATTGGCGCTCATAAAGACTTGATAGCTGCTTATGAAGATGAAAATAACAATAACATGTTGCATTTGGCTGGAAAGCTTGCCCCCCCAGACAGACTCAAAATTGATTCTGGTGCTGCTCTGCAACTTAGACGAGAGTTGCATTGGTTCAAGGTTAATAATTACTTTTCAACCGTAAAACTCGCACTTCACTGTAATTAGTTTTGTTGGGAAATAACATGTAAATGAAGCAAAACCTGAACCCAATTGACCATTTTCTTTTTGGGTTGGAATCTTGATTAACCGTGCTTTTGATATGGCAGGAAGTTGAAAAAGTTGTTCAACCGTCTTATAGAGAAACCAAAAATTTCGAGGGGAGGACACCTCATATTTTGTTTTCAGAGGAGCATAGAAGACTCGTTCGCGAAGGGGAAAAGTGGATGAAAGACACTGCATCTTCATGTATGGTTGTTGCAACACTTATTGCAACCGTGATGTTTGCTGCAGCCTTCACTGTACCAGGTGGCAATAACAATCTTACAGGCAAGCCTGTTTTTCTACATCACAGGTCATTTTTGGTATTCGCCATATCGGATGCATTGGCACTATTTTGCTCTGCCACTTCAATATTGATGTTTCTCTCCATTCTCACCTCACGCTATGCAGAAGAAGATTTTCCTGCATTCATTACCAAACAGGTTGATAATAGGGCTTGCAGCTCTCTTCATCTCTATAGCAACCATGATGGATAGCATTTGGAGCCACTCTTTTCATTGTTCTAAGTGATGACTTTCGTGGATAGCCATTCCAATAGCCATTGTTGCTTGTGTTCCCTGTCACCCTGTTTCCTCTGCTCCAATTCCCCCTTCTTTCTGATATGATTAGTCACTTGTATAATTTTAGTAATTTTTTCTAAGTTCAAATCATCACTTGTATTAGCTCATTGCAAAACAATCTTTTCGTTAATGTATTGGAAATCTTGAGTAATGAACAAGATTCATTTAATTTATCAAATCATGATTAACAAATCCCAACATTTTATCCTAATTGCTCAATCACTCAAACACTTCAATGTATCCCGCATGGGAATTTAATTAGACATAATATTTTTCCTTTAGAAAGACACAAATTGCAGAAATCCCTAATTCTTCTTTTTAGGAAATGTTATCATCATTTAGCATCTCCTTCACTTTGAAAGATAATAGGTTATTTATGACTCCGCTTGACTTCATGAATTCCTTTTACGAGGCCTTGAGCAATATATTCTTCTTTACTCTTCACTTCCACCATTTAAGCCTTATATTCTTCTCTTACTCTTCACTTCAGGCCAATTTAGCCATATATTCATCTCTTACTTTTCACTTGAGGCCATTTGAGCCATACATTCTTCTTCGTGCCATTCAAGCCATATATTCTTCTTTACTCTTCACTTGAGGCCATTTGGGCCATATATATTCTTCTCTTACTTTACTTCACGCCATTTGAGCCCTATATTCTTCTCTTACTCTTCACTTCAGGCCCTTTTTTTTTAATATAAATTTAGCTAGCTGCAGATTGTATCCAAGGTGCCAAAAGAGGCAAGTCTTTCAACCCACTTCTTCTTCTTCTTTGATTTGTAGAGTCTTAAGTTAGACTCATTATTTTTGTTCTTTCAGTTTGCTGCATGTGCATATATATTTATTATAGTAGCTAAGATTTTTCTTATTATCCTACATATATATAAGATCTTGAAGTACTTGAGATGAATGACCATTATTCTAACTAATATTCATTCCCAATTTGAATCCAATTAGAACATAAAGTTCATATTATGCTGCAATATTCATTGTCTAATACTTATAAAGTTCATTGTAGATTTACCACGAATAAACGAGAAAATAAATCATGGAGGATTACGCTCTTCTTTTAGGAAGCACCTCAACTGAAGAAAATGTTGAAATTGTGATTGCTCCACCTAATAAACAAATGGATGGTACAATTTGACATTGCAATGAATGTTGCATCTGTTTTTTTTAAGATGCATTTCTGAATATCATTTAGTGTCTAAGTTCGCGTTAATTTTTTTTCCATTAATCTCTCTTGATTTAATGTAATTATGAAGTGCTTATGAAGTTCCAGGGTTAAAAGTAGATATTAAATTTTTATTGATGGTTAATTTCACAAATTCCTCTTCCTATTCTTGATTCTTTGTATTATAAGAAAGCATTATATATATACATAATGGTATAATACAATTAGCCGATGTTTATTTATCACATCAATCCAAGTAAAATATATATACTTGTTTAATCATTAGATTTTTTTATTACAACAAAATGTACCGAAGACTTTCTCATCTTAAGACGATCATGTGTGAAATTGAATCTCTCAATCGTAAAACACTTTTTTTTTTTTTCCAATTTTGGGGGAAATTGATATGTCACTTTAAGGCTCTTTGTTTTTTTCTTTAAGGAAATACTGATAGAATTTGAGGTAGATCGATTGTCACTTGAAGGCTCTTTGTTCTTTAAGGAAATACGATAGAATTTGAGGTAGATCTGACTCTTCACTTAATAAAGCTTTGTTGAATGGAAGGATTACCCTCTTTTATAAACCAGTAGGCTTAAGCGTGCCTAGTTAGTGTGCGACTCTAACACTCTCCCTTAAGGTCAAGCCCATATGTTAGGTTATGCTTATTGATGGAGGTAGTTGCTAACTCTAACTTCTCACCCCTTGGTCAAACACTTAGCTCGATTGGGTACTACAAGAATTTAGGCTTCTTGCAACAAAATAATTTGTCATGATAAATATCAAAATTGTGACTATTTGGCTAATGTAAGAAATTGTATTGGTCACCAGATTAGTCACATTAAGCTCGTACTCTTAAGTGTATGGTGACGAAAGAGCATTGGTCACTATAGCCTAATTATTAATTGTGACAATAATAATTTGTCACTTTAAACTAATTTATTATAATAAATTATTTGTAACAATAGAAAATAATTTTTATTACTACAAGTAATATTTTGTCATAATTGATTTACATTTAAAAATCAAATAATAAGTTTTATAGAGAGAAAATAATATATTATGCCAAAATTAATTTTGCAAAAATTGTGAATAGTGACTAAATTATTTGCTCACAGAAATTTGTTTGTCATCGACTTTATTGTGACAACATTTATTTTGTTGCATGTTTATTTATATGACAATATTGTTTGTCAAAAATTGTATAATGACGTAAAAAAATTAATAGTATGACAAATAATTTTGATACAAATATTTTTTACATGACAAATTTTTTATCGTCGAAATAATATAGGCATGACAAATATTATGTCATCTCAATAATGATAATTTCTAAAGGCAGCTGATATTTAAAAGAGTCTGGAAACGAACTTTATCTTCATCCTCAGGATTTTCCTCTTCTTTGGCCTTCTCTTCCTCTTCTTCATCTGGTTCTGAATAAGGATTGACAAACACCGATACGCTGGTTATCTTAATCTCCTCCTACACAAATGAGAGAAAAACAACATATAATGAAGGCAGGATTCAATGAGTTAATTTAAGTCACAGTACTATGTTAGTTATGATATCAATAACTATGACCAAGAAAATCGGAACTTCTTTTTTGACACAGAGATCATCAGCCTTTCTTACGAGTCACAAAATCCAGAACTTGGGGCTACTGCAGATCCACAAACTCGGTAGTCAGTACAACATTCAAGTAGATCACTACAATTTGGACATAGAATTGAGATCTTGCAAGGAGTTCAAAGTTTTTACATTATTCTTTTCAATATCACTTTCAAGTTCTAAATGCTGGAAGGTACACAAGTGTCATAAAAAATAATTCACAAACCAATCATGAAAGCACTAAACAAAAGTGTTCAGGATTAACACCTCAAATTTCTGGTCTTCATGAATTTTTATCATATCTGATCGATCTTCTCCATCTTTAGAGCAATCAGCCTGTGGAACCTCTATAGCCTTCCCTTGACCCAACTAAATAGTACACAAAATCCACCATCATCAATTGCTTCAGTTAAACAACAAGCTTGAGCTAATATTATTTTTCTAACCACTGAAGAACTAGTTTGAAGCAAATAGTAAAAGAAAAAAATTGTTGTCAATGGAGAACCAACCTGTGATGCACCTAAATCCAAAGAGCAATTCAACTCTTCAAGATCACTCTCCGGTCTATTGGAATCTGCAAACTCAAATACCCACACATCACACATGGATACTCAGTACGAAATTGTGTAAATATATGTGCAACCCAGGTATATAAAATACCTCACCTTCTACACGGGATCTATAAGAGACTCGATTTCATTAGAGATTTTACTACTTTCAGCCTCCACAGTAATATCACTCCATCTATATTTATGCAAAAGTGGCACCTTGAATAACTGCAAAGTATTAAGGCATCTGCATCGAAATTGTTTAGCCAAAATTACATTCGGTTCATTTTATACCGACAAAGTATTATGTATGTATTAGAGTTCCGGATGATAACAGAGTTTCATACGCTCAAGAGATTCTACAAATTAAGTTTACCATTCTACTAGATGTTTATGCACTCAGATTATAGAAACTAATGAATTTGAGGAAATTGTGCATCAGATTCTAAATCCTTCAATTGTTAATCCTGCTGGGAAATTAATCTCCTTTGGTAACACCAAGTAATTGTTATAGCAAGGCCACAAAAGAGGTTTCTGTTTTCAAGTGTTTTCTTTTAATTGTATATAACTAAGCTTTAGAGAAGCAATTGGGCTTAAATTTCGTAAAAAAAAATTGGACATGTACACTTGTTGGCATTGTCTCTAATGCATGAAATGGCGAGGCCATGAAAACCATGAATCAATCTGCTGTTTGTGCCACCTGTGTGTTTAACAGAAGAACATGGAACATGAGTTGATAGAAACAAAAATGCTAGCTAACAGAGAAGGCACAATAACTTAAACCTGAATCAAAGAGAAGGAAAAAGATTATGGCAGACGTATTAAAGGGAGGAGGTATGGTTCACTGCAAAGACAAGTGTGGCTGTCCTGTTCCAGGTCCCGGTGGTCTGACTTGCAGGTCAATCGCATTCCCATTTTCTTTACTCGGAAATACTTTAAATACCCAATTTAAATCAATTATAAACAGAAAAAATAACTGACAAAGTATTAAACCTCCGAAAAAATATTCAAGAAACAACACCAAACGAAAAGAACCGTACAAACCAATAAAAATTGCATTAAAACTAAAGCAAGATAACAAATAAAATGAAGTCTCAAAAAAAAAAAAAAAGTCTTGATTAGATACCTTAAAAGAGAAATTAAGTGCAACAGAAGGGTAATAACGAAGCACACTGCTACCATTGCCTCTCCAAAGAGATAAAAAGGCCTTCTTCTCGGACTATACGAACAATACAATCAAGCATACCCTTAAATTTTCTTCGTCCACTGCCAACAATGGTCAGGTTGCTGTCTTGGGTCTGCAACAATAGTTTCGCTCCCTCGATTGGGGCCACAATCGTGTGCACTACACCGCCCATAACCGCCCCCGCCACCAGATCATGGTGAAAGTTGCTCAACCATTTGTACGGCGTTGATGATTTTGACCCACGCTTTTCTGGGTCCTCATCATCTTGGCCCATTCTTGAAAACTCTTTGTTTGTGTAAGCTAAAAATATGAAAGGGCAAATTGGGAACAAGGGGTTGGGAATTAGGTTGGGTTTATACAGGAATGGGTTTTTAGTAATTAACTTAAAATATTTGGTCATTTCTTTAGTTCATGATTTTTTTTAACTAATTTTTTATTTATCATTAGTATATTTCGTATTTTGTAGCAGCTAAAATTTTAGTTGCCAAACACGTTAATTTAGAACTAATTTTTTTGGTCGTCAGATAATTATCTTGGTTGTCTATGATTTTCCTTTGACGGGAATACGAAAATTAGGTAGGAATATGAAAATTTCAATTAATTTTGGCGACTAAATTCAATTTAGCTTGTATAGATACGTTTTTGCAACTATTTTTAATATGCGCAAAATACTTTATTGGTAAATATACCTTGGAACCTATGTAATTATTGTAAAAAACTTGAATATTTCGATAATTTTATTATTTTGTAACTAATCAAAATACTTACCAATTAATTAACAATTATTTGTCATCTAATTTAGTTATTATAGTATAGTTGTCAATAATTGTTTTTTATAATAAAAAATTTAGATGTGAAATCGCATGCCAATTGTTCTACTTCATCTGAAAAAATTTTGCCCAAAAATTGCCAAATAAACAAAGTAGTCACTAACGTAAATTGTTGTGCAACTAATCAAATAGTCACATAATATTAATTTTAGACTCCAAAAATGGAAATAATGGCCCCCAAAATTTTTTCCCCTTTTGCCGACCAATGGCATTTTAGTTGTTAAATGTGGGGCATCTGCAATTAGTATTAGCCAGTTGCTAAAAATTTAGTTGCAGAATGTACATATTCTTGTAGTGATTTGACTCAAATATTTTATTGTTAATATCTCGATTTTAACATTTATAAATGATAATTTTTTTTTAGTTATGATAAATAATTATTTTGTGATAAATTAGTTTGTAATTATAGCATGCATTACTAAATATATTGACTAAAGTTTTTATGACAAATATGTTTGTCATGATAAATAATTTATCTCGGTGTTTAAATTTTGACTCAAACATTTTGTCATTAATACCTCTATTTCAGCATATATTATAACAATTTTTTTTTTTTTTTTTGTAATAATGAATAAATTCTTTTGTGACAAAATAATTTGTAGTTATAGCATGTATAACTAAATCTAGTGACTAAAATGTTTTATGATAAAATATGTTTGTCACAATAAACAATTTTCCTATGCGCCAAAATTTGACTCCAAAAATTAGTGACGAAATATTATGATAAAAATGTTTTTCTTCACTATATTTCTTATGGGTTTCTTTGTTGTGATAAAATATTATGACAATATTTTTTTTAGTCACTGAATATTCTCTTTGTCATATTTAATGTGATATTTCTTTATTTTGTCATAATACCTATATTATTAGTGACAAAATAACATGTGATAAAATTAATTTTGTCACAATATAATATATTTCTTGTAGCTCTGATACCATGATAGAATTTGAGGTGAGTCCAACTCCTCACCCAATAAGAATATCATGATAGAATTTGAGATGTGCTTGACTCCTCACCCAATAAGACATTGTTGAATGGGAGAATTATCTCCTCTTGTAAACTAATAAACTTGAGTGTGAGACTCTAACAAAATAAAGATAGAAGATTCATATTAGCACACAAGATATAATTCTATAGTACATGCATTAAAACTTAGATATTTTATTTATTTTAGAGAACGTCTTGATATGTTCACCAGCACATATTGATGTCACTTATTGCATTTATTATTTCCTTTTTATATATATATATATTCATTTATTTATTTATGGCTAAAAATCTATCCATAAATGTTTTTTTAAACATAATTTAAAAAAAAAAAAATTGTTTTAATAGTTTATAATGGTCTATTCAAATTTATGAGGAGGAATTACAAAGTTAACATAATAAACTTTTTATATATCAAAAGTCTACCTGTAACCTTTGTTAACTGTACTTAATTATCTTCTCTTAATTTTAATAATCAGAGTTTGATGTGAATGTATCGGTGGACTCTTCCACGATAAAAGAAGAAACAGTGCTGTTGCTGCAAAATTCTATCTCATTCTCAAAAGGTAAAGTCTTTTCTATTATTTTGATTATAGGCTATAGCATCCCTTTCATTATGTGTAGCAAAAATTTTATTCATAAACTTGTTCTTTTTTCAACTTGATAGAAATTGAAAGGAGAAGTAGGCACTTCAAATTGTACAGGGCTGCATTGGAAGGTGATTGGAACACTACTGAAAGAATTTACAAGGAAGAGGATATTGATATACCAGTTAAGCTATCAAAGGATGGGGGCACCGCTCTCCATATTTCAGTTGTAACAGGGCACACTGGTTTTGTGAGTCTATATAATTTATAATGGTGATCACTGTTCTCCTAGATGTTTCATTACATTTGGTGGAGAGACCCACACAGATAGCTCTTGCACGTGATAAAAATGAGGAGACAGCATTGCATCGCTTGGCACGATTACCTGTGTTGACGCGTATTTTAGACTTCAACGCTATTAAAATTTGCAAGAAATTAACCATCTACCTGTGTTAATTCTCTCTAATCATTATAATTTTCAGATTGCCTTAATTAGTTTTTTTTTTTTTTTTTAAATCATAATATTAATATATATAATTGTAAGTAAGAGAAAATGTGTTTAATTTCATTTTGTTTTAAAACAGATAATGATGTAAAAAGAGACGTGATAAAGAGATGTCAGTCCATGCTTGGGATGCAGCGGGTGAAGGAGAGGAATAAGCTGAGCTTAAGGGATCAAATGAATGAGAAGGAGCAATAGATTAATGAGAAAAAGCAAAAGAGGAAGGAAAAGGTTGGGCTGGAGGTATCGGGTTTATGAGGCACAAAGTCAAGTGCATTATGGGTATTTGCTTCAATTTTTTTTTTTTTTTAAATACCTTAGCTTTGTCGAGGTTTTTAATTATTTTTTAACAGTCAGGTATAAAAATAGTAAGATGGAGGTATTTAATATTATGGGTGCACTACTAGAATCACCCCAATATTAAATACAAATGAAAATTCTCGTGTAAATTAAAATATAGAATTAAATTTTAGTTAATAAAAGTTAATTATTGTCTATGATGAGCATTTTCAGTGTCTCGTTAAGAAGATAAATCAAGTTCCTCTCTAGTATTTTCCTCATCCTCAACTTTCTAAAACTAATGTTGGCTTTGGTTAAACTAAACTTCTTGTTTCAATACTGGTCAAGAGATTCCCGATTCAGCTTTTGAACTAGTCAATGTCTTTGGAAACAAGTTATGCTTTTGGTTTTGGATGACTACCAGATTCTGGAAATTATTAGAAAACCTTGGTCCCTAATATTCGAGGTTACAAAATAAGGAAACCGTCGGTTTCTAGACATAATTTTCTCCAGATATCCTGACCTAATGTTTGAAGTTGACGAAAATAATTACACCATACTTCATGTTGCTGTTAGGTATCGTCCCCGTAGCATTTTCAACGCCATGTATCACATTGGTCCATTTAAGGATTTGTTAGTTCGAAACATAGATAAAGAAGGGAACAATATCTTGCAGTTGGCTGCAAAGTTGCCACCAGTAGATACACCTGATATTGAATCGCCTGTAGTAACTTGTCTATTGGAAAGGGAGATATGGTGGTTCGAGGTGAATATTAATTTACTCCCCTCTTTGGTTCGAAAAAATCATATTTATTTCTCTTGACTGATAGATGTTTCCTAAGTATTGCAGGGAGTGAAGAGAATTTTACATCCAGTGGTAGCTGAAGCTAAAAATAATGAAAGGAAAACTCCTAAAGCTTTATTTACTGAATAGTACAAAGAGTTAAGGGAAAAAGCTGATAAATGGACCAAGAAGACTGCAAATGCCTGCATCATGGTGTTAGCAATTATTGCCACCGTGGTCTTCGCTACACTTTTCACTGTACCAGGTGGCACCAAGGAAAATATAGGGACTCCAAATTTTTTACGAAGAGCTTCCTTCATAGTTTTTGCAATATCAGATACTATAGCATTACTATTGTCCTCTTACTCGATAACGATGTTCTTATCGGTTATCTCTTCCCGATGTGAAGAAGCAGATTTCTTTTGGCGGATAGGTGGTGATTTCGCTCGTGGCATGTTCTCAGTTCTATACTCCGTAGAAGCAATGATGGTAGCGTTTTCTGCAACTATGTTCATTGTCTTCAAAGATGAGTGGCTATGGGTGCCTGTTCTTTTAGCGGTAATGGTTGTTTTCACAACGTTAATGTACGTGGGTTAAAACTTTGACTATCAATGGAGAAGTATTACATGCCGTCAATGAAAACAGGTGACATTATTTATTTATTTTACATAATGTAATATATTCTGTCTTATTAGAACCATTTCTTACTAACTATATTGATTATTGATCTTATTATGATTGAATTTTCAATTCTATAACTAGAAGTGGCAGTTTGATATTTCAATGAATATGTTGAGGACAGTGTGCTAGCTGCATTCAAACTTCATTCCAGAAGAGGCCTAGTGACACTACCCATCCCAACCCTCCCTATCCCATAGGCTCCGGGCACACCTATGAGACTCAAGTGACTGAGACGTGCCATGTGAGAAAACTATGAAAACTTGTTTATGAATTAAAACATTATAAAACTCTTCTAGCTAAAACATTTATAAACACTCCTTTTTGTTTCTCACAAATAAATATACCATCATTTGCAAATAAATAAATATAATTGAATTTTCTTTTACAAAATGAACGTATGGTATCAGATTTTTCTATATCTTTTACAATCTAAAACATCAAATAAATATATGATGAAGAAACATAAACTTTACAGCGGAAAATAAACACAACTATGAAACATATGATGAAATAAAATCCTCTATACATAAGTCTGCATAAGGTAACACCTCGATATTAAAATCATTGGACACTTCACACACTAAAAGATTAACATAACTTCTTCTTTAACAAAACTTTCTCTTAACCGAATATCGTCGCTCTCGAATTTTTCATAAAAATTTCATTCATAAATTTAAGCCATAATTTTAATTGGGCATTCTAGAGACACATAAATTGTTCCTATAATTTTCTCGAGTCATTCTAGAATCAATAACTATTTAAAACACAATTTTCTTTCAACTCATTCGAATCAGTCAACTGTTTCCAGAATTGAGGTTACTGACTTTTAAAATTCATGTTGTGAGTGAATGCTGAAACGGCGTCGTACTGAGTATTAATGGAACGATGTCGTTTTGAGACAGCTCCAAGATGATCCTGACCGCTGATTCAGAGGAAAAACCAATGGCTGAGATCAAGCCTCCAGCCAACACTATAAAAGGATTAGGGTTTCTTATTGTAACAATAGATCAAAACATAAAAGTTGAGAGCCGTATTTCGTTTTCTTTTGTGAGATTAGGGTTCTTTCTTTTGGGTCTGATTTCAGTGTAATCTGTGGGTTTCTTGAGTGGTTTGGGTTAAATCAATCAAGGTAAGAACTACTGTGTTCTTGTTATAGGGATTTCAGTTAGAGGATTCCTAGGGTAGATTACGGGTTTGAATCAAAGTTGTTTGATCTAGGGTTCTTGGGTGTCATTCTTTGTAATAGTGACTGTAATTGGTTGTTCTATAATCATAGTGCAGCGAACTCCCTTTTCAGAGTTCAACGTGGATGTAGCTTGCTCAAATCGGGCAAGTGAACCACGATAAAGATCTGGTGTTGATTGTTTGTGGTTTCTGCTTTCTTGCTTGTTTTTGGTTGTATCTTGGTTGATTGCATAACAATTCATAACAATTCAGTCATTAATCTAAACCTCATGAAACTCTACAGAATTAAACTAGACCCATATAGGATTCACCAAAATTTAAAATCACTCAATTTGGATAAGAATAGTTGCATCAAATCATTTTCCAAAAATACATGTTCTGCAGAAAACGAAAATTCCAGAATTTTTAGGGTAGACATCAAAAATCTATAAAAAATCCAATAATTCAAATTTGTGAGTGAAATAATTTTTCAAACACTCCTCAAGAAGTCTAAAACAACATATTCGGATTTGAGCTCCAACGGAAAAACCAGAGTTTAGATAAATTTTTCGAAAGTCCAAATGGTCAAAGCTTCACAAGTAAACTTCTATACCCAAAAATCACATCTATAACAAATTGAGTTTAGGAACAACATATATGCTCTACCCACCTAAAGTATTGCAATCAATCTCCACATTTCAGTTTTGTTTTCATGAATTTATACCAAATCATAGACAAAACAATCCAAAGAGAGTTCTTTAAACCAATTGAATCATAAATCACCAAAAAGAGAAATATCATGCTTTACTCACCTCCCATATGCTTGATCTTCCTCCACTCTCCGATCATCGGAGTTTAGCCTGCCGGCGGCCACTTTTCTAGCCCCCTTCTCTTCTCTCTCTCTATTCTCGGTTTCATCTTTCTCTCCCTTCTTTCTTTTCTTTTTTCTCTCATTCTCTTCTTCTTCTTTCTCTCTTTCCTCTTTTCTTTCTTTCTCCTTTTCCTTCTCTCTTTTCCTTTCTTTCCTTCCTTCTTCTTGTTCTCCGTTTTTCTTTTCATTGAATGGTGACTGCATCAAAATATCTAGAAAATTTTAATTTGGCCCCCACTTGTAACTTTTTCTCCCCAAAACTTTCAAATTCTTACACTTTACTCCCCAGAATCACAAAATAAGATTTAATAAAATTCCATTAAAAAAAAAAGGGGGGTATTAAACATAGGCTCCGTAGTTAAAGGAATGAATGGAACTTCAAGACTGATGAAGTTGTTTTTTGAATAAGACTACATTTACAAATTTTTCATACAAACTTTCTCATACATGTTCAAAGCTATTAAGCTACCGTTGGTAAAAGAAACAGACGTTAACGTCTAAGTTGTAATTCAGAGCTTTAGTTTTCTAACTTTGTTACTGGAAGCGTTAGTTCAAATATTTCCCGTTAAACGACCTGTCATCTTCCTGGTGAAAGAGCCCTGCTAATCACTAGTGCAGAAAGCACAACAGATCCTACGAATAGCTCACAGTCAACTTGTGTTTCTTGCTGTATGAACCAACGGTTGAGATCAAGGTTCACTTGGATTACTGTCTTTGTAATATAAAAGATGTTCTCACTCAAGTGAAAATAAATAATCTTCTCTTGTTTTTCTTATCTGTATTCAATCCCAACAGTTTTGTTTCTTTTACAATCTTGATTAAACTTCACAGAATAAAGGTGTGAAGTTTAAGTATTATATTACCTTAATACATAAAGGTGTTGCTTCAAACTTAGAAAAGGTTAATAAGATAGTGGAACACAACTCCCTGTTTTGCTGCAACATCCGGGATTAAAAAGGTTAACAAGAGCAAAAAGTTGCCACCGACTCGAGGCAAAGTGGAAGCAACCCCTTATGTTAGGCCACAAAGAATTTAATGGTCCGCTACCTTTGTTCTATGACCGAAGAACAGGATAATATTGATTCAAAATCTAAAACTATAATTATAAATATGAGTTGATAATATTGAGCACCGTGAGGCTTTTAATTTTTAATAGATGGATTGAAAAGATCGTTAGGGTAACATATAACTCCCTAATGTGAGCCTCCGTCAATATGAGTTAATAATATTGACAACCATACGATGTTTGCACATTTATTTGATTAAGCATAATTTGTGTCCATAGTTTACGAGCCATAACATTCTGCATAAATGTGTGCACATTTTCTTAATCTTATCTTATCACAAAACATGTGAATACATTACAGTCAGATGTGTAATTAGTTGTCCAGTCAGACCTTTAGTACAGATGTTGTTATGTCCAAATACAAGTGTCAAGCATTTCAAATGTGGTCATGGAAATTTATTTTGCCTTTTCAGAAGTGGTCCTAACAAATTATTGAAAACTTTCTTAAAATAGCCAAACATGTGTAAGGCTTTGTCAGCTAGATGGAAAACTTTCCTAAAATAAGGCTTTGTCATTGGATGTTTAGGGGATCGTTGAGCAAGGATTCTATATTATCTTCTTCATCTTTCCATTTACGGTTAAACATTAATATTCCTTTGGTTGTTCTCCGAAATTCTTCAGAGAGTTTATTCATTTTAGGATTAGGTTCATTTTTTTTTTTTTTTTTTTAATGCTCAAAATACTTATCTTAACTTTGTTGTTTGATTGTTGTTGGAACATGGTTACATTGATGAAAGCTTCTAAGGATTTCAAGTTGTGGAGTTGAAGGTTGTCTTTGGCATTTGAAGCTTGAGTGGAGCTTGAGCTATTCAAGAGGTTTCTTGGATTCAAGCAAGCTGTGACAAAACATTGGATCAACCAAAGGGTGGAGTTAGAGTGTTATGAAACAGGGAGTGTTTTACATTTGTTTTGCTTAACTTTGACTTTGTAATGAATTTTGAATGTTTGTTATAATGGATTTGCTTCGTTTGAACAATCCCATGGATGTAGGCAATTTGCCGAACCATGTAAAAACCTCTTATGTGCTTTACTTTATGTCCTTAATGATTGGTAATGTGTTGATGATGAATGATCATTCCCATAAGCACAAATGAACTCAATCAACTTATTTCGCATATGTTTAAATGAACTTAGGTAGTTTTAAATGAACTTAGGTAGTCTTAAACTTTCAACATATATTGAGAGAGAACAAGAAAGTTGCCATGAAATAAGCAAATGGCATCAATCACCATTCATAAATTCAAATTTGTATTTATAAATGTATAATGTCAACCATAAAATTTTGTGATTATGCAATTGGTGATGTTCAATATATTAATTAATTATATGATTCATTTTGTATAAGATAAGTCCTAATAATTTGTGACTCATCTTGTGTGGTATTATAAGACAACTCATCTGTTATCAATAAAAAATTAGTATACATGTCACATGCATTACTTATATCAATAAATTTAAACTGTGAATTACCATAAATTGTTTACTATGTATTTAAACAAGACATAAACTCCATGTGATTACTTATTTAATTGTCATTTGCAAACAAGTCAATAACTCTTTACTCTCATCTTTGGCTCTTTTTCTCATGCTATTTGCTCTTTTAAAGACTGAAATTATTAAAACTTTTACTTTTCAAGATGCAACAATTAGTTATTTTCTATGTTTTATTAGTTTTAGATATATGTATTGCTTATTTCAATTTAGTTTATTTTATGGTTAAATTTTTTTTTCAATTTTATATTTTCATTTGAGAAAAAAAAGACATAAATTTTATAAGTGTATTTTGTGTTTGGTGTGAATTCAATGAGTCGACGATAAGTAACTGATGCGAGGTATATTAGCCAACATTATTGCTTTAAACTAAGTACAATGAGAAAATCCTCTATAGCAAAAAGACTTCAAACTCCATAGAGAACCCCCAAACACTTGAGAAAATCTAAAACTAAGGAAAGGACCGACCTGTGCTCCGGCTGAGATGAGACTTTTTCGAAGGTGGCAACGAGTCATCTCCACTTGATCGTCCCCATATATCGTTTCTGCGTTTTCCTGTTGCTCTTACTTCAGGTGTTTTTGGCTCAACTTTTTGTTGTTCACATTTGTCAGCTGATTTCACTTCAGGGGATATCGGCTGCTGAGATATTTTTCTTCCATCTTCTTCTTCATTAGAAGGAGAAGCTTCCTTTAAACGAGTAACTACATTGCTCAAATCCTTCAATGCAGAATCAATAACTGCTTTAAGCTTCTTAATTTCCTCATTTCTCCGAGCCAGTTGATCCCTCAGTATACTTCTTTCCGCTACTACTTGCTCATGCTCTGTTAGATATAACAATTTTTCTTAAAACTAAAACTTTTTTATTCCAATTAATAATAATAATAAAACCATGAACTTTAGTAAACATTTCCCTCAGAAAAAGGTATCCTCCATTTTGATAACTGAATTGAATTGCAAAATTCAAGTTTTAATCCAAAAGCAGAACAGTGTTTCCTCAACGTGACGGGGACTGAAGCTCGAAGTCAGTGTCGGACTCAGTGAACGACATCGGCGAGTGGGTCTGAGATTTTGGCGCTTGAACGCCGTCGATATGCCGAGAGCAGGGGTCGAAGAAGAAGGTGTGCGAAGAGCGGTGGAGAAGTTTACGGCGTTGGTCATGGGCGAAGAGGATGAAAGCTCATATGTAGATCTGCAGAGATGTTGTTGTGATCATGCGTAGTGCGATTTGGAGAGTCAAAAGATTAATGAGTCGATCAGAATGTTTCCATATTTGTGCGGTGGAAGAAGACAAGTATAGCATCGGACTCAAAAGTTACATGAATATTTTATTGTAAAAAAATATATAGATTTTTTGGGCAAGTTTCAGTGGTACAGATGTAATATACTGAAAACAGAGGGTTTATCAGTAAAGGGTGTTCCTTTTCTCTCTGTGAATGGCTACTGTGTAGTTCTTGGTCTTGGGTGAGAGAGAGAGAGAGAGAGAGAGAGAGCTGCTACAGAGTAGAGCTGCAGAGACTTCTGTTTGAGTTGGTGATTGTTCTTCTCTCTGCCACTACTTACTTTCCTCTTTCTCAGCTTTCAGCCTCGTTATTCTCCTCTTTGCTCTTCACTTGAAGCTTTTGTTTCTTCATTTTCCCATTTCGAGCGGGGGATTGCATCTTAAGCCGTAAAAAAGGTAAGCTTTTTGAAACCAGTTCTTCTTTTTAATGTATATTTTTGTTTTATTTTGTCAAGTTTCCATTTTTGGTTGTTTTAGGACTGCCATTGTCAATAGCTTTGGATACTCGTCAGTCTTACCAAGAGGGCAAAAAAGTTTCAAACAATTTTTTTTTTTTTCATTTTCTGTAGAATTTTCCTTGTAATCCTTAAATTTATGCTAATATTTGTCCAACTTTTTGTATACCCCAGTAATTTACACTTAAATTTTGCCTGTGCAAAATGTGCAGTTTATGAAGGTCAGAAACTTTTTATCATCTAGATCGAAATATCGTGTAGTGGGGAGAAGGTAAAGTTTAGACTAAGGTAATTTGCCATGACCTCCCTGAGGTTTGAGGAATATTTAGCTGGACCATAAAGTTGTTAAATTGTAAGGAGACCTCCTTTCAAGGCCTTTTATTAATTATTAACAATGTAAAGAAAAAATTGAGGGCTATTAAGATGATTTGAGATGACAATTTTTCATTAATTAATGAACTTGAAGGGAGGTCTTTCTACATTAAAAAGCTTTTGGATCTATTAGACACATTCCCCAAACGATAGGGAAGGTCATTGTCAATACCTCAAACATGTAAAGCACCGGTTTACATTGTTAAGTACTCTGTAGTTGTGGTAGAACTACAGTAATATAACTGTAAGTTATACTAAAACATCAAAATAGTAATGATATCCTGAAATTCTAAGATTATGCATTATTTGATGAAATGCATCTAATGTCTTCTTCTTGCTTTACGATTCTTTTATACTATGGATATGATAACTAATGCAACACTCTTGTTTCTCTTATGATATTATCTACATCATTCATTTTATATGGTAATGTTAACTAAAATGTTGATAAATCAATTACTATTTAAAAATTTGATGGAAGTATTATTTTGTAATAAAAGAGAAATCTATCCAATTCAACTTATCTAACAATATAAAGTTCATTGTAGGTTTACAAAAAATGCCGACTATTGAAATCATGAGGGATACCTTTGCATCCGGAAATGGTTCAAATGAAGAAGTTGAAATTGTCATTGCTTCACCTTATGGTCAATTGGCTGGTATGCTTAGATTTTACAATGTGTTATACCTATGCTATTGTTTCTCTTCAGATGGATTGTTTACCCTGGGGAAAATCTTTTAGCTTCATTACCAATCACTTTGGCAACTTGGCAAGAAACTGTTTTCCAAAGGCATGATATTAGCTACTATTGAATATAGATTGATATTGGTGCCTATATGTGTATTTTTATATGCATATTTTAAAGAATCAACAGATTTATTGATAAAACTTGTTATAAATGCTTCCACTTGACAGACAAGCAAACAAGAATTAGACACTTAAAATTGTATCAAGCTGCACTAAGTGGTGATTGGAGCATGGCTGAGGGTATTTACAAGAAACATAAAAATGATATAAGAGCGAGGATATCAAAGGAAGGGGACACTGCTCTCCATATTGCAGCTGCAGCAGAGCAAACTGATTTTTTGAAAAACCTGGTGGATAATATAAATAAAGAGGATTTAGCTACTACAAATAATGCAGGCAATACAGCTTTTTGTCTTGCTGCTGTGTCTGGAAATGTGGAACTTGCTCAAGTGATGATGAATAAGATGAAAAAAGAGGATTTAACTACAAAGAAAGGAGCTGGAAAAACAGCTTATTGTCTCTCTGTTGAGTCCCAGAAGGTGGAACTTCCCAACATGATAGAGGAGAGTACAAACTTAGCTGATGTCCTGGAAAGGAGTAGAAACTTAGCAATGATCCGCGGTAGAAATGAGATGTTACCACTTTACATGGCCGCTTTGTTTGGCCATAAAGAGATGGTACAGTTCCTTTATGAAGCCACTGATGACAAGTCATTATATGACAACGACCGCATTGAATTGCTTATCACTCTAATAAGCAACGGTTTGTATGGTATGTAAAAGGTATTCTTTATATTTTGGCTAATTGTAGTACACTTGATATCTTTTAAATTGAATTTTACAATGTAAGATTGAAACTTTGGTATAGGATTGAAATTCCATGTATGGTGGTCTGATTAATATTTCCTCCCTTGTACATTTTTTGACAAATGTCCCGTTATTCTTTTAAGGAACACTGTGAATTCCCATCAAGAGACATATGATTTGACAAAACTAATGAAAGAACCCTTTCATAACACAAGTGGCTTGGTGAATACAAATCTGAAAATTTTCCTTTTATGAAACATAATTAATATAGTATTATGTATAGCAACTGCATACTTCCACTATTTAGAATTGATACTATATCATCTCTAATGATGGTTGTTGTGTTCTCAGATGTTGCACTGGATTTGCTAGAGAAACACCCAGAGTTAGCCGTCGCTTGTGATGGAAATGAGGAGACAGCATTGCTTGCCTTGGCTCGAACGCCTATTGCCTCTCAAATTCAGCAAGGATTTTGGAAACAATGTGTCAATTTGTGTTAGTCTCCTTTAACCTTTGACATATAAGTTACCGTTTTTGGTTTTATAGTTGAAATATATGTTTACATGACAATTGTGATTAGGAGCGCGAACAGATATGAAAATTTGCACTTTAACCTTTCAGTTTTAATTTTTCCTTTTGTTTCAGAAACCATTTTTGCAAACCTGCTATTACTAAATATTTTCTTAGCAAGTTGAATTTGATATAATTTCACAATATATTCTTATACTTACCAGCACCTTTTGCCAAAGAATCATTTGCAAGTGTGTTCTGACGCTAAAGGATTTTTATGATATATTTTCAAACTGCTAATTTATCTTGATTATTGCAATATAGAATTTGTTCCGGACTTTTCACAAATCAAAATTTTGGCCATATGGCATTTATGCAATAATGTGATTTCTTTTATAGCACAATGAAGTGGTAATGTTGTGGTTACGGTAGGTTACATTGTTGGACAATTTTATTGTGTGACTCGGAGTGTTAATCAAATTCCTAGTTTAACTTGATCATTACATATATAGTTAAGTATTGCCTAGGAAATGTTTTCCTTGCGAATTGTTTCGGTAGTAAATCTCCTATGCTCTTTTACTTATTTAGAATGAATTGCAATGACTTCTGTCATTGTTAACCGGCCTAAAGATTTCTGTATGCTGATGTTGGCTAATCAAATTTGTAGTTTCAGGTAGCAACACCAAGTTGCCTCCAAAAGCACTTGAACTAATCCAACGCCTTTGGGAACAAGTCATACTGTCAGATGAGACTGCAATTTCAAATATTATTAAAACTGCCCGACAACTGATATTTGTTGCTGCAGAACTAGGAAACATTGAGTTTCTAACTATACTGATACGTGAATACCCTGATTTGATACTGGAAGTTGATGAAAATAATTATAGCATATTTCATTTTGCTGTTATGAATCGTCATAGGGACATCTTCAAACTCATACATGAGATAGGTACTTTTAAGGATTTGATAGTTGCTTCCAAGGATAAAAAAGACAATAATATCTTGCATTCGGCTGGAATGTTGGCACCACCAGATCGGCTCAATGTTGTATCAGGAGCTGCTCTGCAACTGCAGCGAGAGTTGCTGTGGTTTAAGGTGAATGTTACGGTTCTCCTTTGTTTAGAAAGCAATATTTGTTAAGCTAACTGATAAGATCTTTTACAACATTATTTGTAGGAGGTCAGTAAAATTATGCATCCATTGGATGCCCAGGATAAAAACAGTGAAGGGAAAACTCCTAGAGCTTTATTTACTAAGGAGCATGGAGAATTAAAGGAAAAGGGAGAGAAATGGATGAAGGACACTGCAAACTATTGCATGATTGTGGCAACTCTTATTGCCACTGTGGTTTTTGCAGCAGCTTTTACTGTCCCAGGTGGCACCAAAGACGAGACAGGGACTCCTCATTTTATTCAAAAAACTTCCTTCAAAATTTTTGTTATATCAGATGCAGTTTCACTAGTATCTTCCGCATGCTCCATCTTAACCTTTTTATCCATTCTAACTTCCCGGTATGCAGAAGAAGATTTCCTCTCACAGTTACCAAAAAAGCTGGTTGCTGGACTTGCAACACTTTTATTATCAATAGCAGCAATGATGGTAGTGTTTTGTGCAACTATTTTTATTGTTTTCAAAGATGGAGTGCTGTGGGTTCCTATTCTTGTTACCGTAATCGCTTCTATACCGGTACTTTTGTTCACTAAGCAACAATGGTGTCTCCTTTTTGATGTGGTGCGTTCTACATATTTAAGTAGCTCTCTTTTCCAGCCACACAAACGTACACTTTTCTGCCAAGGGAAAGCAATGGAGTCGAAGAAGAGGAAGTAACTCAGTGTACTGATCAATTAATGGTACCACACAAATTTTGAATCTATGCTATAGTAATTTTTCTATTTGTCCATGATCTGATGCTGCAACTCTCAGGTCTTGTAACCCATTGAAGTAATAGTTTGATTAAATTGAAATCAAACTATTACTTCATTATTTGTTGGAAATGCAAGTACAGGAATGGAAGTAAATCAGAAGTTAATCATGCCCTGAGTACAGGAGTGTAGGTTAGTTTCACTCACAATTCATTAGATTTAAGCCTAATTTTACTGACAATAACACTCATTAAACAGTGTTGTTTAATTTATCAAATCATGAACAAATCTGAACATTTTAATCTAATGTCAAGGGGGCCGAGCAGCCCTTGCTTGAAATAAGGTTAACCCTTTGCAGCCTGCTTCAAATTCAAACTGTATTTTGAAGGACATTAATGGCATTTACTTAGTATTGTAATCCTTAGATGTTGAGTTTATCGCAAGATTCCCAAACTCAAAACACTCAATCTCACACAATTAATCCAGAATCAAACTGCAAAATCAAACAAGAAGACAAGAATTTTTACTATGGTTCACTTACCCAAATTGGATAAGTTATATCTACGTTGAGCTCCAGTAAACTTGGGGCTCACTGCATTAGAGATCAAGATTTGTTACAAATACAGCTAAATTAAACTCAATCAAATCACTCACTCCTTGTAATCCTCTCAAAGACTCACTCATAACCTTTTCTATATGAGAATACTAGCCCAGATCCTTACAACCTGAGGGAAACATAACCCTCAAACACGATTACAACAATCGCACCAGATTACAAGTCTATGAGGAAAATCAGAAAACCTAACAAAGAAGAACTCAATCGCAAAAACAGAGTGTGTAAAGGTTGTGTAATTCGACTTAAGGGTATTCTTTTATACTTGCACTATTGAAGAACCTTGGCCGTCAGATTTAGTAAGCAATCAATGATCATGATCAATCTTAAAACTTTATTATGAGATGACATCATTTAAGTAATGTTCAACGACACCATTTTGTGCTTCACCATTCAACATTAGATTTAATAGAATAAAGTATGCAATAAAAGGAAGCGAGGTACATGTAAATAGCTAGACTTATTTACTTCAATTGTCAATGAATTACATACCTACATCGGGTTGGACCATGGAAGGATACCCATAAGAGACTTTTCCAGTCAATGTAAACGGCAGAACTAGAACCAAGAGCCAAGCGGTCCCATCTCTCAGCGGTGTCAGTTTCTTCAATTATATGAATAAAGTTTAGTGTGAAGGCGTTGATCAATCCAATTGCATACGTGGGTCAAGTCAGTTCCTTAAGATTTTAATAACTAAGAGCCACAAGAAAACGAGGCAGCGTTAGTGAAGTTGGTGGAAGAAGATCGCAGCCATCAGTTTTCAAACACAAGAAAATAAATTTACTCTTTGTTTCAACTTTTGCTTTTGACATTCCAATCATTTTACGGCACTACATGTTTGGATTTATAATTCATCTTGTTCTTGGTTGTAGTTGCTTGGAGGTTCAAAGTCTTTTATCTAATTGAGCTGCTCAGAACCAGAAACGGTGATGTCCTAACTCCTAATAAATCACTACATTCTTTGTTGTTCTTTTTGTTGTACTACTGATTTTGCTTGTCCTCAGGCAGTACTTTTCATTATTGAAGATAATGATATTGAACAACCTTCCTTCATCACAATATGGGAGGGGACTTTCAATTCAATCTTGTTCCCCTGAGATCAAATCTGTTGCAAATTCCTCTTGCAAATCTTCTGGGGAAGATGATGCAAGCTTAGGCATATTGTCTGACGATGACTTGAGCCTGAAAGATGCTTTTGGGCCAGCAACATTTCATCATGGCCATCATGAATCTTCCTTCAATTTTGCCTCTGATATTCAACATTCTCATCTTCAACCACATCATCAAGCTGTAAAAAGCCCAGTAGACTTTCTGGAAGCTAAAGGATTTGATGACCATGTCGTTTTAGATCCATCAATTTGGCCCTTTCAAGATTCAAGCAATCAAATGCCCTCTATTTCAGCGGAACCAAACACACGAGCAGCAGAGACTGGTATGCTGTTGCAAATTTCATTCAATTTCCTCCAATTAATACTTTTGTAAATTATATGATGGAGAAATAAAAATACTCCAGCATGGCTCTCATAGTCTTGCTGTTTTTTTTCTTTTTTTTCTTTTTTTGCAGGTGATGTACAAAGGAATTACTTTACTGCTTTTGTTCCTCTGCATAATGCGGCGCTTAAAGGCGATTGGGAGTTTGCAAGGGAGTTTTTGATTTTGAATCCACAAGCAGTATGTGCTAGCATCACAAGAAACCAGGAAACAGCTCTTCACATTGCTGCTGGAGCTAGACATACAATATTTGTCCAAGAGCTTGTGAACATTATAAAAGCTGAAGACCTGGCACTGCCGAACAAGGTTGGGAACACAGCCCTCTGTTTTGCTGCCATATCCGGAATCAAAAAGATTGCAGAAGTGATGGTTAATAAGAACAGAAGGTTGCCATCAATTCGAGGCAGTAAGGGAGCAACACTGTTGTGTATGGCTGCTTTGTTGGGCCACAGAGAAATGGTCTGGTATCTTTATTCTGCGACCGAGGAAGAGTATCTAAAAGAAGAAGATCGTGTTGAGCTTCTTGTTGCTGTCATCAATGCAGACCTCTATGGTACCCACCTCTTACCTTCGCTATTTTCATGTTGCAACTTAATTTATAATTTCTAGAGAAGCAAATTGATGATTGTGTTGTGTTAATTTGACAGATGTGGCATTGGACTTAATTAAGCATCATCCTGAGTTAGCTGTTGCTCGAGATGGAAGAAGAGAGACGGCTCTTCATGTATTGGCACGGAAGCCTTCAGCATTTGTAAGTGGAAGTCGGCTTGGAATTTGGCAGAGGTGCATTTACTCTTGTTAGTAACTCCATTACAGGCCATTTCTCACTGCCATTACTCTTGCACATTAATCGTTATCTGCTTATTTATTCCTTCTAAAAAATAAAAGATTTTGGACAAAGAGGTGACTGTGTCCTGCACATTCAGTTCCACGTTTCAGGGCAATTCTTGACAAAAAAGTTTATGCATCTTCAAGCTCTAGAATTGGTGAAGCAACTGTGGGAGCAAGTGTTGTTGCTAGATGACTACAAAATTGGAGAACTACTTCGGAAACCTTCAAGATTGTTGTTTACTGCTGCAGAGTCGGGGAATGTTGAATTCATATAAGTGCTGATTCAGAAGTATCCTGACCTTATTTGGAAAGTAGATGATCACAGTCGAAGCATATTTCACATTGCAGTGTTGCATCGTCAGGAAAACATTTTTAATCTGATTCATGAGATTGGCGCTCATAAAGATTTGATAGCGGCTTATGAAGATGAAAATAACAATAACATGTTGTATTTGGCTGGAAAGCTTGCCCACCCAGATAGACTCAAAATTGATTCTGGTGCAGCTCTGCAACTTAGACGAGAGTTGCATTGGTTCAAGGTTAATAATTACTTTTCAACTTTAAAACTTGCACTTCACTGTAATTACCTGTGTTTGGAAATAACATGTAAATGAAGCAAAACCTGAACACAATTAACCATTTTCTTTCTGGGTCTGAATCTTGATGGACTGTTCCTTTTGATCTGGCAGGAAGTCGAAAAAGTTGTTCAACCGTCTTATAGAGAAACCAAAAATTTTGAGGGGAGGACACCTCATATTTTGTTTTCGGAGGAGCATAGAAGACTTGTTTGCGAAGGGGAAAAGTGGATGAAAGACACTGCATCTTCATGTATGGTTGTTGCAACACTTATTGCTACCGTGATGTTTGCTGCAGCCTTCACTGTACCATGTGGCAATAACAATCTTACAGGCAAGCCTGTTTTTCTACATCACTGGTCATTTTTGGTTTTCGCCATATCGGATGCATTGGTACTATTTTGCTCTGCCACTTCAATATTGATGTTCCTCTCCATTCTCACCTCGCGCTATGGGGAAGAAGATTTCTTGCATTCATTACCAAATAGGTTGATAATAGGGCTTGCAACTCTTTTCATCTCTATAGCAACCATGATGGCAGCATTTGGAGCCACTCTTTTCATTGTTCTAAGTAATGAATTTGCATGGATAGCTATTCCAATAGCCATTGTTGCTTGTGTTCCTGTCAACCTTATTTCCTCTGCTCCAATTCCCCCTTCTTTCTGATATGATTAGTCACTTGTAAATGTTAGTATTTTTTCTAGTTCAAATCATCACTTGTATTAGCTCACTGCAAAACAATCTTTTCATTATGTATTGGAAATGCTGAGTAATGAACAAAGATTCATTTAATTTTTCAAATCATGATAAACAAATCCCAACTCTTTATCTAATTGCTCAGTCACTCACACGTAAAACCTCTTAATCATGTAACCAACTTATAAACTTCATATTAAGTTTGCTTCATTGAAACCAATGTTTGACACCTATATATAAATGCTAAAACTAAAATATAACAACTTGAAATATTTCTCAAACAAAACTTGAAAGAATTTGATAAGTAGTTTGGTAAAAAACATAGAACAACTTTAATATATCCCACATGGGAATTTAATTAGACATAATATTTATCCTCTAGGAAGACGCAAATTGCAGAAATCCCTGCATTCTTCTTAGGAAATGTTATCATAATTTGGCATCTCCTTCACTTTATGAGGCCTTGAGCCATATATTCTTCTCTTAAACCTCACTTCAGGCCATTTGAGCCATATATTCTTCTCTTACTCTTTACTTCAGGCCTTTTTCTTAATATAAATTTAGCTAGCTGCAGATTGTATCCAAGATGCCAAAAGAGGCAAGTCTTTCAACCCACTTCTTCTTCTTCTTCTTGTTTGATTTGTAGAGTCTTAAGTTCGACTCATTATTTTTGTTCTTTCAGTTTGCTGCATGTGCATATATAATTATTATAGTAGCTAAGATTTTTCTTATTATGGTACATATATATAAGATCTTGGAATACTTGAGATGAATGACTATTATTCTAATTAATATTCATTCCCAATTTGAATCCAATTAGAATATAAGGTTCATATTATGCTGCAAAATTCATTATCTAATACTTATAAAGTTAATTGTAGATTTACCACGAATAAACAAGAAAATAAATCATGAAGGATTATGCAGCAAAAATAAATCATGAAGGATTATGTTGCTGCATCAGGAAGCACCTCAACTGAAGAAAATGTTCAGATTGTGATTACTCTCACCTTATCAAAAAATGGATGGTACGATTTGACATTACAATTAATGCTGCATTTTTCATTTTTAGTAAGATGCATTTTCTGAATACCCTTTAGTGTCTTAGGGCAAATGTGATATGCACTTCCTAAGTTCGCGTTAATTTTTTTCCATTAATCTCTCTTGCTTTTATGTAATTATGAAGTGCTTATAAAGTTCGAGGGTTAAAAATAGATATTAAATTTTTATTGATGGTTAATTTCACAAATTCCTCTTATTCTTGATTCACATTGTATTATAAGAAAGCCTTATATACATAATGTTACAATACAATTAGCCAATGGTTATATAACACATCAATCCAAGTAATATATATATATATATATAATCATTAGATTTTTGTATTACAATAAAATGTATTGAAGACTTTCTCATCTTACGACAATCATGTGTGAAATTGAATCTCTCAATAGTAAACACTTTTTTTTTTCTTGTTATTATCAAAGTCATATAAATCAAAGGCAAAGAATATCAAAGTCATATAGTAAACACTTTAAGGCTCTTTGTTCTTTAAGGACATAAAGATAGAAGATTCATATTAGCACACAAGATAAAATTCTACAGTACAATGCATATATTCATTAAAACTTAGATAACAAATCATGTGACCATTTTATTTATTTTATAGGATGTCCCTGATATGATATCTTCACCTACATATATTGGTGTCACTTATTGCATTTATTATTTCCTTTGTAATTCCAAATATATTTATTTATTTATTTATGGCTAATAATTTATCCATAAATGTCATTTTTTTTTTTTTTTGCTACTTAATTTTAGAAAAAAAAAATTGTTTTATAGGTTATAATGGTCTATTCAATAAATTTATTAAGAGGAATTACAAAGTAAACATAATAAATTTTTTATATATCAAAATTCCATCAGAGTTTAATGTGAATGTATCGGTGGACTCTTCCATGATAAAAGAAGAATTAGTGCGGCCGCTGCAAAATTCTATCTCATTCTCAAAAAAGTCCTTTTATTATGTTGATTATAGGCTATAGCATCCCTTTTATTATGTGTAACAAAATTTTATGCATAAACTTGTTCATTTTTCAACTTGACAAAAATTAAAAAAAAAAAAAAAAATAGGCACTTCAAATTGTGCTGGGCTGCATTGGAAGGCGATTGGAACACTACTGAAAGAATTTACAAGGAAGATAATATTGATACACAAGTTAAGCTATCAAAGGATGGGGACACCACTCTCCATATTGCAACTACAGCAAGGCGCACTGGTTTTGTGAAAAAGCTGCTTGAACAAATGAATAAAGAGGATTTAGCCGTAAAAAATAATGCTGGCAATACGGCATTTTTTCTTGTAGCTGCGTCCAAAAGGGTTGAAATTGTCAAGGCTATGATGGAGAAGAATGAAGACATAGTAAAGATTAGAGGAGACAATGATATGTTACCGCTTCACAAGGTAGCTCTAGAGGGAGACAAAGAGATGGTAGAATATCTTTACGAAGCCACTGGAGATGAGTTATTAGATAATAATGATCGCTTCCACTTGCTCGTCAATCTAATAAACCATGGTTTGTATGGTAAGTTTAGTTGTAATATTTATATTCGGGCTAGCTAATTAAAACTTAAGTCATACTCTAATCCTACGAATCGAACATGGTTGGTCAGCTTAAACCACCCGGTTGAGCCCTTGGGGTAAACAACTTAATACATATTCAACTTAACAACCCTCAATTAATCATATATTAATTATATAATTTATGATGCTGATCATTGTTTTCCTAGATGTTGCATTGGATTTGGTGGAGAGGCATCCACAGATAGTTCTTGCACGTGGTAAAAATGAGGAGACAGCATTGCATCTCTTGGTACGAATGCCTGTATTGACACGTATTTTAGATTTTAACTCCATTAGACTTTGCAAAGATTCAGCCATCCACATGTGTTAGTTTTCTCTTATCATTAGCACTTTCAGATTGCTTTAATTAGTTTTTGTTTTTTAATCACAATATTAATATATAATTGTAAGAAAAAAGGGTGCCTAGTTTCATTTTGTTTTAGAGTAGATAATGAAGTAAAAAGAGACGTGATAAAGAGATGTCCTTCAATGTTTGGGAGGCAGCGGGTGAAGGAGAGGAATGAGCTGAGCTTGAGGGATCGAATGAATGAGAGGGATGAACTTAGGGCTGTGCAAAAAAAAATTGCTAATCGAATCGAATAGAACCAAATCCGAAAAATCGGGTACCCGAAAATTCGGGTCAGTTTCGGGTAGTTATAATGTGATACCCGAATTTTCGGTTCGGGTATCGGTTATTTGCTTTAAGGTAACCGGGTACCCGGTAACTAGTTTTAATAAAAAAGAAAAAAAAAAAAAAGCAGATTTTCAATAATTCAATTTTCAAAGGCAAAAGCCCCAAATCGGCAAATCCCTTATGCCTTAGTCAAGTACTCAAGTCCCAGCTCATCTCAAACTCATCTCTCTCACTCTCAAATTGACAAATTCTCCAGTCTGCTATTCTGCATTTGCACCGCACACTGCACCGCACTCAACATCCTAAACCAAAGAACAAAGACAATACGTAAAATAGAGCCTCAGATCTTAAGCAACCTCGGCCAGCTTCACCTTATTCCTATCTTTCTGAATCGATTCTACTAACAGGTACCATTTTTATTCCTTTTACTTTTGTTTTCTTTTTCAAGTTTGTCGTGGTTTGTTTTTTTTTTTTTTTTTTTTTTTGGTTTTTGAAGATTTAATTGAAGTTTGCAGATCGTGAGTGCTTGAGTTGATTTGTATTTTCTTTGGTTTCATCTTTACTTGATTTGATCTGGGATTCTTCAAATCCATTTTTTATATCAATATTTCTTCGCTTTTCTTGAGATTTATTGTTAGATCTAATAATATCATAGGCCCCAACTTAAAGTGACTTGAGATTAAGAAGGGCACGTTTAGATTTCAGTTCAGTTGATTGTGAAATTAAATTTGGAGCTGATGTGGACTTGTAGCCAAGGAAGATGGATTGTGTAATTGATGTTAAAGATCATTATCAAATTAATTATATTGTTTTTCATTTTAATATATTATCACATATTAAGCTCTTCTGAATAGCACCAAAAAAAAAAAAAAAAGTGTTTTTGCAATGTTTTTTTTGATAGTCAAGTTGAATTCTTTTTCCTGCAAGGAAATTTGGAGCTTTGTTTGCATCAATCCCCTTCCCAATATTTGTTGCTGTGTACTGTGTTTTGTTTGGTCTTGTTGGTGGGTTTGCTTTGTTTCTTTTTCATTATACTATTTACTTGTCTTTTTCTTCTTTCTGTATCTGTCAGTTACTTTCTTCTTGTTTAAAACATCTGTGGGGCTGTCATTTTTGCAATTCACAAACATGAACTCAATCAGGAACCTCTTCATTGTTGGTGTTGCCCTCTTCTAATCAACATCCGCACTCATCTCTCTCACTCTCAAATTCTCCGGTCTACATCTGCAATTATTGGGCTTCACTTTGCTCAAGCTCCAGCTCCATCAATCATTAGAAGTTTTGTGCTAATTTCTTGAGTCTGTATATATAGGACTGTTGGAATGAAATTATGCAGAATTTTCTTTTTGGTTTCTACCAGGATAGATTCCCCTGTGATCTATTTTGTCAAGACTCAAAATTGGTGCTCAATTGAAGAAAGTAATTTGTTTCCATTCTTCCAATATGATTTGCATCAAAAGAATTGGTCCCAGGGAATATATGATAATGGTTTAGAGATTACTTTTTTGCTGGAATGTGTTTGATTAGTATGGTTCAATGATTTGTGTTGGACATTGTTGAATAATAGTTAAGATTGACACACATGAATTTCGAAGTGATATAATTCTGCATTCTGCTAATCTGCTGTGTAATTTACTAATTTTAATGAAATTCGGATAACAAAATCGGATACCCGGTTTGTGACCCGAATTTTCGGGTACTCGCAAAACCGGGTATTCTAAAATCGGTTCGGTTAGCGGGTACATTTTTAGAGGCACCTGAATATTCGGGTACCCGATTTTTGGTCAAAACCGAAGCGGGTACTCGGTTTTGCACAGCCCTAGATGACCTGATGAATGAGAGAAAGCAAAGGCACGGCTGGGTGTATCGGATTAATGAGACGGATCATCAACTGCTTTGTGGGTATTTATGGGTGCACAACTAGAATCTAGAATCACCCCAATATTAAATACAAATGAAAATTCGTATGTGTAACTTAAAATATAGAGTTAATTTCAGTTAACAAAAGTTAATTATTGTCTATGAGCATTTTTAGTGCGTCATTAAGAAGATAAATCAAGTTCCTTTTTTATCTTATATATTAAGTAAATGGGTATTTAATTACTCTTGGATAATCTTTTATTAGAAATGTGCCATAATCCTCTCTTCTTTTATCGGTTTAGGATTAATTAATCGCTTCTCTAATATTTTCCTCATCCTTAATTTTTCTGTAAACTAATGTTGGCTTAACTAAACTTCTTGTTTTAGATACCGGTCAAGAGATTCCCGATTCAGCTTTTGAACTAGTCGAACGTCTTTGGAAACAAGTTATGCTTTTGGATGACTCCCAAATTTTGGAAATCATTAGAAAACCTTGGTCTCTAATATTCGAGGCTGCAAAACAAGGAAACCTTCTGTTTCTAAAAATAATTTTCTCCACATATCCTGATCTAATGTTTGAAGTTGATGAAAATCATTACACCATACTTCATTTTGCTGTTATTATCGTCGCCTTAACATTTTCAACTTCATTTATGACATCGGTCGATTTAAGGATATGGTAGATCAGGACACAGATAAAGAAAGGAGCAATATCTTGCATTTGGCTGCAAAGTTGCCACCAGTAGATAGACCTGATATTGAATCGCCTGCATTACATATTCAAATGCAAGATGACAAGTGCTGGTTCGAGGTGAATATTAATTTACCCTTGTCCTTTGTTTGGGAAAAAAAAATATATTTTTTGCCTTGATTGATAAATGTTTTGTAACTACTGTAGGTAGTGAAGAGAATTTCGCATCCAGTGTATGCTGAAGCTAAAAATAAAGATGGGAAAGCTCCTAGAGCTTTATTTACTGAATAGCACGAAGAGTTGAGGAATAAAACTAATAAATATACCAAGAAGATTGCAACTGCATGCATCATGGGGTCAACACTTATTGCCACCGTGGGCTGCACTTTTCACGTTACTAGGTGGCACCGATGAAAATACAGGGACTCCACATTTTGTTCGAAGAGCTTCCTTCATAGTTTTTACAATATCAGATACTATAGCATTTCTATTGTCCTCTTTCTCCATAATAGTGTTCTTAGCTGTTATCTCTTCCCGATGTGAAGAAGCAAATTTCCTTAGGCGGGTGCCTGGTAATTTGGCTTTGGGATTACACTTACTTCTACTCTCCGTAAAAGTAGTAATGGTAGCGTTTAGTGCAATTGTGTTCATTGTCTTCAAAGATGGGTTGCTATGGACGCTTGTTCTTCTTACTGTAATGGTTATTTTTGCAATCGCCACGCACAAGGGTAGAGCTTGGACTATCTATGGAGAAGTGATGCATTATATCTATGAAAACCGATGACATTATTTACTTATTTTACATCAATGTAATATAACAAATGAGTCACGTGCACTCATTGTTTCTTATCATGAATGTTTTAAGATGTAATACTTAGATTTTTCCGTTTTATTAAATCGGAAATAGATTACCCAATTGTGGCGCTTTATATTCCATCTTACTAGAACCATGTCTTACTAATTAGATTGATCTTATTTGGCTTTCCTTAAAAAAAAAAATAATAAATAAATTAATTAATTAATAAATACGATAGAATATTATGATTGATTTTTTAATTCTATAACTAAAAGTGGCAGTGAATAAATCTTATCAATTACCATATTACCTTAATATCCCTTGCAGTATACAATATTATTAAAAATAAATTTTCAAAAATTTATATTTAGCCCATTTAAAGTACTTTCTAATACATAAAGATGTTGCTTCAAACTTAAAAAAGGTTAATAAGATGAAGTATGGAGAGGAACACAACTCTCTAGGATGAAAAATGTTAACAAGAACAAAAAGCTGCCATCGAGTTGAAGCAAAGTGGAAACAACCCCTTATGTTAGGGCACAAAGAATCTAATGGTCTGCCATCTTTGTTCAGTGACCGAAGAACAAGATAATGTTGATTCAAATTCTAAAACAGTTATTATAAATATGAGACCACCCTAAGGTTTTAATTTTTAACAAATGGATTGAAAAGATCGTTAGGGTAACATATAACTCCCTGATGTGAGCCTCCGTCAGTACATATATTGAGAGAGAACAAGAAAATTTCCATGAAATAAGCACATGACATCCATCTCACCATTCATAAATTCAAATTTGTATTTGTAAAATTGGTGATGTTCAATGTATTAATTAATTGTATGATTCATTTTGTATAAGATAGGTCTTAATTTGTGACTCAACTTGTGTGGTACTATAAAACAGCTCATCATGTTATTAATAAAAGATTATTATATATGTTACATGCATTATTCATATCGATAAATTTAAACTGTGAATTAGCATAAATTGTTTACTATAATATTTAAAGAACACAAGAACTCCTTGTGATCACTTATTGTCATTTGCAAACAAGTCAATAGATATAGAGCTGACAAAACGGCATTAAATAGTTCATACTACGTGCTTTACACCAACTTATAATCTTATATAATAACCCTTATTTTATACTATAATTATTAATTATTTAATCCTTGTTTATTTTATTAATTATTTATTGTTGAATGCCATGTGACAATATATGGTAAAGCACATGGCATTTTGACAAGTCAACCGTCTCGTACCTTTTAAATTATATCACTCTGAAATGGGAGAACTACATTTTTCCACCTAAGGTTCGGCGAAACCACATTTTCTCACCCATCAAGTTTTAAAATAACACTTTCTCGTCTATCGTTAGGTGTTGTTAATATTTGATTGAAAAGATAAAAATACCTTTAAAAAGTTTATTATAAATTAAAATTTGTTAAGTCAAAATTTTTACTCCATTATTAATTAATTCAAGTGTAAAGATACATTTTTTTTTTCCTTTTGTTTATTTAATTATTTAGGAATGTTAATTTTCTATGTTAATTAGTAAAAATAAAAAACATTATATTATGAAAAACATTATAAATTAGTAGATTATTGAATAATTGTGATGGAATATTGATGAAATTATAAATAAATATTAAGGTTATTTAACCTTAAATAATTCTATAAAATTATTGTTAACTTTTTAGTTGGGGTTAACTATTTTTTTGTTTTTTTTTTTTTTTTTACTATTTGACTTTTTAGCTAATTAAAAAATAATAAAAAAATTTTATAAAATCAAATATTTAAGGGTATCTTTGTCTTTTCAGTCAATATGAACTAAAAATGTAATAAAACCTGACAAGAGTGGGAAAGTGTCATTTTGAACATTGAAGGATGGGAAAGTGTCGTTTTCCAAACCTTGGTAGGGAAAAGATCGTTCTAGCCAATACTGAAGTGAGTTGTCTCTTTTTACCTTGCTAAATGAAATAAAAATATATATATTATTATGGTTGTCTATATTTATTGTTTCTTTAGTGGGCATTTGAATCATGCAAGCAAAATAATAATACATAAACACATCTATATATTAACCTTTTATAAATAAATATTTATTCTGGTGTCTTTACTATCAATTTGAAAACCCTAAAATAATTGTTCCCTTCCTATTTCTTAATTGGCTCCGTCACTGGGTATTCTATTTAAATTCTCTGAATTTCATGTAACATCGTTTCTATAGAGTACTGTATAAATTTGGTTTCTCTTGCTAAGCTAGAGATTTATCTACAGAAATTTTATTGAAAAATTTGATTGATATTAGAAAAAATTGAACATTAGTAAAGATGAGTTTTCTTAATTAATATTGCTACCATACACCTGGCTATTGAGGATTGGTTTTAAAATCCCAACATTTAAAAAACTCCTTCAAAAAATTTAAATATTATTCAGTGAACAGTTGTCCTTTGATTCAATGTGAACATTACTGAACACGTTTATTATTTAAATTACTATCTTATAATACTTAATTGTGTTATATCTTGAAATGGGTTGTACAATCAATATTAGAAAATGACTACCAATTTTCAGTTGAATAATTGGTCAATACATGCCACCAGAGAAAATTGTTAAACATAATCACCTTGTCTTTGGAAGTCTATATAAGTTAGCAACTTCAGTCTTTCGCTGAACTACCTAGGCTTTTCATCCGAATTTCTCCTTTAAAAGCTGAAGATATATAGCAAGCCATACTCCAAAAGAGGTAAGCTTTCAAAACCACTTCTTCAATGTAATTTGAAAGCCTCTTTTCATCTGAAGATATGTAGTCTTATAATTTAAATTAAACTTAGATCTAAATATGTTTAAAATTCCTTGCAGGGTTTACAGGAAAAATGTCTACTGATAACGAGAGGATTCACATAGAGGAAAACTATTTGTTACATGAATATGGGGTTGAACTTCAGAATATGGCATCCCCTCCTCATGACAAAGTTGGTAAGATTTGATGGTATCTCGTAAATTGTTTATCATTTTATTTTATATTTTTAAAGATGCATTATTTTTATCGGAACAAATATTAATGTTGAATCTCCATCTACACACTTAAACTTTAAACTGCTTTAATGATTATTTAGAGAAGCTTCCTCCATCCTAGATTGAAGGTGTAATGATAAACACGCATAAAAATACTCTATATTCCAATTTATTAAGTACACACCATTTATATTTTAACTAAGATGTTTTTTTTTTTTAATTAATTATCAACAACAATTTCATCAAATAATTTTGTGTAATTTAGAAGTAAACCTCGATTCTAAATAAATCTTATTAAAAAATATTATAGTTCCTATACAACCCAAATCATTCCATGGTTATCGCTTTCCTTTTTTGTTTCAACAAACATAATTCTTCTTACTTCATTCCCACCTTCTCTTGGTATTTATAAGCAACTAATTATTTCTGACACTCTTTATCCTAATAGGAAACCGCATAGAGACATATAATATACATATTTAGATTATCACATATACGAATAAATCATACACTAAAAAAAGAAACACGACAATTTAAAGTGCTTCAACACAAGTTCTTTATATCTACGTACATCAACACTATCTTCTTTGAATAACCCTTTCCTGAACACATACAAACCTTCAAAAAAATTTCTAAATAAATTGAACCAAAATATAACAAACACTCTCAAGACCACAAGTTTCTCTACACTCATTCTTTTTATTTCCAAACATAGTATGCCTTCGTGGCACTATCTTACCAAATTCTTTTGTTTTAGTGGTGAGACTATCCAATAAAATAGTCCAAAACAATTATATAAGAGCTTAAGATTTATCTCAAAATTTTGACTAATGTAGTAGGAAGGATACAACAGTTGCTTAAAAAAATCAGCCATCAAAGTTTAACTTTTGCTAACTGTAATGTTTTTTCGTTTAATTTAAATCCTTAGATTTAATGTGGATATTTCGACGGACCCTTAGATCTCAATGTTGATATGGCATCCTTTTTTTTGGATAAATTTATGTATGGGCCGCTTTTTCTCAAGTAAATAAAGCTTTGTATTTCATTAGAATTAATTTAATATAATTTTCTTAGGTTACTCACGGTTACAGCCAAAAACGTCAAGAAGTATGTGTATCTTTAGCAAAAATATTATGCATAAACTTAGTATATTTTCAACTTGACAGAGAAGAGGAATAAACGCTTCAAACTGTACCTGGCTGCACTAGAAGGTGATTGGGACACATTTCAAAGATTAATTTACCTGAATCCTGAAATAAATAGAAAAACTAAGCTATCAGAGGGAGGGGACACAGCTCTCCATCTTGCAGCTGGAGCAAGGCGCACTAGTTTTGTTAAAAAGCTGCTCCAATTTATGCAAAAGGAGGATTTATCCATAAGAAATAATGCTGGCAACACGGCCTTTTTTCTTGCTGTTGCGTCAGGAACGGTTGAAATCGCCAAGGCTATGATGGAGAAAAATGAAGATCTCGTAAAGAACCGTGAGAATAGTATGATGGAGAGGAATGAAGACTTCGTAAAGAATAGACGTGATAGTTACATTTTACCGCTTCACCAAGCAGCTTTGATGGGAAACAAAGAGATGGTAGAATACCTTTATGAAGCCACTGGAGATAAGTTATTAGATGATAATGATCGCTTCGAATTGGTTGTCAATCTGATAGACCATGGTTTGTATGGTAAGTTTTATTATTTATATTCGGGCTAATTAGATGACTTTTAAAAACTTAGGTCATATTGAAAGGTCAATTTTCTAAAGTGGAATGTATTTTACCTCTAGTAGACAAATGATTAGGATCTAATTAACAAAAGAATCACTTTATATTTTCAGGCTCTATGATATTAGAAGACACATTAGCAACACCATCTATCATATATTTGCTGTAAAGATGATGAGATGGAAAAGAAAAACACAAAATAATAATTATAAATAATTTATTATAATTTCCGCATAATACAATTCAGGTTTGATAACAACAAATTTGAAAAAAAAAAATAATAAGTAATGTATATCCAAGATAAAGCCATTAACTGCAGTTGCATTGCTTCTTTTAATTGCCATTAAATTATATAGAGTTCAATCTAAGTTATTGACAATGTTGATTGTTGTTTTTTTCTTAGATGTTGCGCTGGATTTGGCAAAGGGGCACCCACAAATTGCTCATATACGTGATAAAAAAGACATGACAGTATTGCACCACTTGGCACGATTACATGTACCGAGACGTACTCTCGATTTGAGCTCGAGTAGACTTTTCGGGAGATCAGTGAGCCACCTATGTTAGTTCCCTCCTATCATTAGCACCTTTGCCTTTATCAGGCTTTTTTTTTTTTTTTTTTCGTGTGTGTGTTAATCACGAAATTATATAGTAACCTTTAAAATAACATTTAAAGAAGTTTTTTAATGAAAAAGATTTATTTGAATTTTTTAGTTGTTAAGATAGTATTTGTTATTTACTATTTAACATTTTTTTTTTAATTTTTCCTTCTAAAGCAATAATTTATGAAATTTTATTATTATTTTTTCGCAATATATAAATTATGAAAAGCAGTTGTATGCCTAGTTAGTAAATTCGCGTTTTATACGCGAATTATATGGCTAGCCGTATAATTCCCTTATAAAACGCGAATTCACGTATTTTATTAGGGCTGCCATATAATTCGCGAATTATATACCCTATCCGTATAATTCGCGAATTATACCCGAATTATTGCCGAATTTTTGCCGAATTTTTGCAGACAAAAAAATAATTACATGATAAGGCAAAACGAGCGTGCTTTTGGTGGGGTTTGACTAAAATTAAAAAAAATCTCCTTCTCCTCTTTCTCGGTTCTCTCTTCCACAGTCTTCATCTCTTCTTCAAATCTTCAACAATTCAACTCTTTTTCACCATTGTAAACCCATGTGCACTTTGTCATGTTTTTAGATTTCATAACACTATTATTATTTGACCTTTGAATGTACTGTCCAATTAAATTCAGAAAATAAAACAACTATACTAATTGGAATCCAAACTTTGTATGCGTAGCTATAAAATTAAGGATAAAAATACTAGTCTTAGTTATTGTTCAAATATACTTTAAATTAAAAGGAAAATAAATTGTAGGGTCGACCACAATGGATTATTTAAATGGGGATGTTTTGAAAAGTGCTAAAACCAAGATTGCTATTGCCGTATTTTTCAAAACGTATTATTGACAATGTGTCGTATTAAACCCGTATATATCCGAATCGTATTTTTTCCGTATCCAAATTTTATGACCGAATTTTTACAAACGTATTTTTCACCATTTGCCGTATCATACCCGTAAAATTCCCGTACCGTTTTTTTGCCGTACCCGTATTTACTAACTAGGGTTGTATGTAAGAACAAAGGTGCTTTCGTGTTGTTTCAAAGCAGATAATGAAGTGAAAAGAGAGGTGATAAATACATGTCATTCAGTGTTGGGGAAGAGGAAAGAGCCCATGAGCTTGAGGGAGCGGCTAAATGAGAGGAAGCAACAGAGGAGGAATGAGAGGCGTTGGATTGATCGGACTGAGGCCAAATGGAAAGTTAATTGTGAGTATTGATGGAAAATGATAGAGTTATCAAAAATACACATCGAATGACGTGGTAAAATCTTAATCGTTGATTAATATTAACTTATAATAAATCAATGGTCAAGATTGTGTCACGTTATTCGATGCATGAATTTAGTGCGTATCCGTCAGTAACTATAGTGTTACCCTATAGATATGGTATTAAAATAGTGAAAATTAAGATATTTTTGAGTTCACTACTAGAATAATTAACCCTTTATAATCATTGAAAATGAAAATTCTTATTTGCAACTTAAAATTTAGACTTAAAATCTAATGTTAAATTCTAGTTAAAAAGTTAATAAAATAAATAATTCTTGATATGTAAATAAAAAATTAAGGTAATAAATTATATATCAACGTCACACAAAATAACATTGAGTTGAAATTTTGGGATTTTATTAGGGATTTATAGTATTAATCTAATTAAATTTTCTTTACCTTTTGGGTAATCTTTTATTAGAAATGTGTCGTAATCTTCTTTTCTTTTATCAATTTAGAATTATGTGATAATTAATTACCTTATTCTCGATAGAGATCTTACATCGAGATCTCACACCTATCAAATATGGTACTTAAGTTTAGGGATGTTTCCACTTATCTGACAAGTCTTTTGGGTTTTTAAGTTTAAGTATCACATTTGGTGGGTGTGAGATCCTGACGTGAGATACTAACATTCTCAAATTTTCTGTTTAGAACTAATGTTGGCTTTAAATAAACTTTTGCTGTTTCAGTTAGAGGTAAAGAGATTCCCGATTCAGCTTTTGAACTACTCGAATGCCTTTGGAAAGAAGTTATGCATTTGGATGACTTCCAGATTTTGAAAATTATTAGAAAACCTTGGTCGCTAATATTCGAGGCTGCAAAACAAGGAAACCATCGGTTTCTAGACATAATTTTCCACGAATATCCTAATCTGATGTTTGAAGTTGACAAAAATAATTACACCATATTTCATTACGCTGTTATGTATCGTCACTATAACATTTTCAAAATTATTTACACCATAGGTCCGTTGAAAAATTTGGTAGTTAAGAAAACAGATAAGAAAGGGAACAACATCTTGCATTTGGCTGGAATGTTGGCACCACCAGATCGGCTCAACGTTGTATCAGGAGCTGCTCTGCAACTGCAGCGAGAGTTACTGTGGTTTAAGGTGAATATTACGGTTCTTCTTTGTTTAGAAAGCAATATTCGTTACGCTAACTGATAAGATCTTTTACAACATTATTTGTAGGAGGTCAGTAAAGTTATGCATTCATTGGGAGCCCAGTGTAAAAACAGTGAAGGGAAAATTCTTAGAGCTTTATTTACTAAGGAGCACGGAGAATTAAAGGAAAAGGGAGAGAAATGGATGAAGGACACTGCAAACTCTTGCATGATTGTGGCAACTCTTATTGCTACTGTGGTTTTTGCAGCAGCTTTCACTGTCCCAGGTGGCACCGAAGACGAGACAGGGACTCCTCATTTTGTTCAAAAAACTTCTTTCAAAATTTTTGTTATATCAGATGCAGTTTCGCTAGTATCTTCCGCATGCTCCATCTTAACCTTTTTATCCATTCTAACTTCCCGGTATGCAGAAGAAGATTTCCTCTCAAAGTTACCAAAAAAGCTGGTTGCTGGATTTGCAACACTTTTTTTATCAATAGCAGCAATGATGGTAGTGTTTTGTGCAACTATTTTCATTGTTTTCAAAGACGGAGTGCTGTGGGTTCCTATTCTTGTTACTGTAATCGCTTCTATACCAGTCCTTTTGTTCACTAAGCAACAATGGCGTCTCCTTTTTGATGTGGCGCGTTCTAAATATTGAGTAGCTCTCTTTTCTAGCCACACAAACGTATCCTTTTCTGCCAAGGGAAAGCAATGGAGCCGAAGAAGAGGAAGTAACTCAGTGTACTGAACAATTAATGGTACTACACAAATTTTGAATCTATGCTACTATGATTTTTCTAATTGTCCATAATCTGATGCTGCAACTCTCTGGTCTTGTAACTCATTGAAATAATAGTTTGATTAAATTGAAATCCTTGATTACAGGACTCACTCCATATATGCTACCATCCCTTCATTATTTGTTGGAAATGCAAGTACAGGAGGGGAAGTGAATCAGAAGTTAATTGACAGGTCCCGTGTGAATGTAAATAAAAAACAATCACGAAAGTACCTCTTCGGGTGAGGATGTACCACAGTTTAACTGGAATAATTTTTCTATGCTTCATTGATAATCCAAGGCTGCTTATATAGCAGACCATATGCATGAAACTGAAAAACACCATATGCATGAAACTGAAAAACAGAGTAAGCAGAAAATAGAGAAACATCCTAAGGCCACTACCAGTAATCGACGCTTTACAAATGAAATAATAGAAATGGACTCCACGTACTACTAAAATAAAATGCAACAGAAAGATAACATCAAGCTTAAATCGGCGAGTGGGTCTGAGATTTGGTCGCCTGAACGCCGTCGATCTGCGGAGAGCAGGGGTCGAAGATGAGGGTGTGCGAAAAGCGGTGGAGAAATTGACGGCGTTGGTCATGGGAGCAGAGGATGAAAGCTCAAACGTAGATCTGAAGAGATGTTGTTGTGATAGTTTCAGATATTGAAAGTCTGGTTCAAAAAGATACCAGATGAGAAAATCTTATTGAATATATATATATGGCTTTACATGTTTGAATGAATTTCAAATATACAGAAAGATAAGATTACATGTAACAGAAAGATAAATCCTATCTCTTAGCTGATTCAGATGAGATGCAATCTTCCTCTTCAGTTATCTGACTTGGGATAGAATCTATATGGTTAACTGCCCCCTGCAAGCTGATGGTGAGTGGACGAACCATGAGCTTGTCTCGTAGCATGCAAAACCTGGTAGTGGATAAACCTTTGGTGAAGATATCGGATGGCTGTGATGCAGTAGAGATGTATCGTGCAAGTATATCCCGGTTGAATATTTTCTCCCGTATAAAGTGATAGTCGACCTCTATGTGTTTTGTTCGAGCATGGAAGACAGGATTAGAGGAGAGGGAGAGTGCACCAATATTATCAACCCATAGGCATGGAGGAGAGTGTAAAGGAAAGCCAAGCTCTCGGAATAGCATGCGGATCCAGTAGAGTTCAGTAACTGTGAGAGCCATGGACTTATATTCCGCCTCAGTGCTTGAGCGGGCAATGACTGGTTGCTTCTTTGCCATCCAAGAAATTAAACAAGGGCCAAGGAATATGCAATATCCAGTAGTGGACTTGCGATCATCTGGGCTGCCAGCCCAATCGGAATCAGAGAAACCATGTAAAGCAAGAGAACCTTTGCTGAAGTAGAGACCATGTTCAAGAGTGCCTTTTAAGTACCGAAGGACTCTCTTGGCTGCTGTAAGGTGAACAGAAGTTGGACAGTGAAGAAACTGACATAACTGGTTCACACTATAAGCAATGTCTGGTCGGGGTAAGGTGCAATACTGAAGTGCTCCCACAAAGTGTCTGTAGGCAGCTGGATCAGATAGTGTTTCCCCCTCGGTCTTGGACATTTTCCCTCCTGAGGTGCAAGGTGTAGAAGCAGGCTTAGCACCAATCATTTTTGTTTCATGCAGGAGGTCCAAGATGTATTTGCCTTGATGGAGATGCATATTGTCTGCAGTGCGGCAGACTTGAACGCCAAGAAAGAAGGAGAGAGCTCCCAGATTTTTGACGGCAAAGTCTTGGCCGAGGTGCTGAAGGAGATCAGCTACTGCATCAGAAGAGTTACTCACCACCAAAATATCATCAACATAAATTAAAATGAGCATAGTAATAGAGGATCGATGTAGATAAAATAAGGAGGTGTCAACATTTGATCGCGTAAAACCAAGCTCTAGAAGACTTTGAGAGAGGCGCCTGAACCAAGCCCGTGGTGCCTGTTTTAGGCCATGAAGGGACTTGTGGAGTCTGCAAACATGGGATGGGAAGTCACTATGTTCAAACCCTTTAGGTTGCTCCATATAGATTTCCTCCTCAAGGTGATGTCAGAGGCAGTTTTGCCTTCAGAATCAGTGGCAAACTTTGGAGGACACGGCTCAGATCCATCCACAATGCCAAGTAAATCATGGCTTCTTAGGAGTGGAGTGAATTGAGTGGTCCAATTAAGATAATTGGATCCATCTAATTTGACAGAAACTAAGGAAGCGATATTGGGAAAAGAGAAGGTAGCAGAAGCCATTAGGATCGAGAATGGCGTTAGCCAAATGAAGCTCTGATACCAAGTTTCAGATATTGAAAGCCTGGTTCAAAAAGATGCCAGATGAGAAGATCTTATTGAATATATATATATATATATATATATATATATATATATATATATATATGGCTTTACATGTTTGAATGAATTTCAAATATACAGAAAGATAAGATTACATGTAAACTGTGATCATGCGTAGTGCGATTTTTACGGTGAAAGAAGAATGTTGAGTGTTGACAAGTGAAGAAGACAAGCATAGCATCTGAGTCAAAAGTTACATGAATATTTTATTGTCATAGAAACAGAGAGAAAAAGGTAGACCGTAGAAGGGAAAAAAAAATTCTTTTGGGCAAGTTTCAGTGGTACAGATGTAATATACTGAAAACAGAGGGTTAATCGTAAAGGGCGCTCCTTTTCTTTTTGTGAATAGCTACTGTGTAGTTCTTGGTCTCGGTTTCAACAGATAGACAGCGCTGCTACAGAGTAGAGCTGCTGAGACTTCTGTTTGAGGTGGTGATGGTGTGCCATTGTTCTTTTCTCTGCCACTACTTTACTTCACTCTTTCTGAGCTTTCAGCCTCATAATTCTCCTCTTTGCTCTTCACTTGAAGCTTTGCTTTCTTCATTTTCCCATTTCGAGCTGGGGATTGCATCTTAAGCCGTAAAAAAGGTAAGCTTTTGAAATCAGTTCTTCTTTTTAATGTATATTTTTGTTTTATTTTGTCAAGTTTCAATTTTTGGTTGTTTTAGGACTGCCATTGTCAATAGCTTTGGATACTTATCAGTCTTACCAAGAGGGCAAAAAAGTTCCTTTTTTTTTTTTTTTTCATTTTCTGTAGAATTTTCCTTGTAATCCTTAAATTTATGCTAATATCTGTCCAACTTTTTGTACAACTCAGTAATTTACACTTAAATTTTGCCTGTGCAAACTGTGCAGTTCATAAAAAAGTCTGTTTACGAAGGTCAGAAACTTTTTATCGTCTAGATTGAAATATCGTGTAGTGGGGGAGAAGGTAAAGTTTAGACTAAGGTATTTGCAATGACCTCCCTGAGGTTTGAGGAATGTTTAGCTGGACCATAAAGTTGTTAAATTGTAAGGAGACCTCCTTTCAAGGCCTTTTATTAATTATTAACAATGTAAAGAAAAATTTGAGGGCTATTAAGATGATTTAAGATGACAATTTTTCGTTAATTAATGACCTTGAAGGGAGGTCTTTCTACATTAAAATGCTTTTGGATCTATTAGACACTTTCCCCAAACGATAGGGGAGGTCATTGTCAATACCTGAAACGTGTAAAGCACCACAGTTTACATTGTTATGTACTCTGTAGTTGTGGTAGAACTACAGTAATATAACTGTAAGTTATACTGAAACATCAAAATAGTAATGACATCCTGAAATTCTAAGATTCTGCATTATTTGATAAAATGCATCTAATGTCTTCTTCTTGCTTTATGATTCTTTTATACTATGGATATGATAACAAATGCAACACTCTTGTTTCTCTTATGATATTATCTGCATCATTCATTTTATATGGTAATGTTAACTAAAATGTTGATAAATCAATTACTACTTAAAAATTTGATGGAAGTATTATTTTGTAATAAAAGAGAAATCTATCAAATTCAACTTATCTAATGTTAGGATCCCATATTGAAAGGGAAAAGGGTGGGCATGTGGGTTATAAAGGCTTGAGCACCCTCCCTTGGCAAGCCGGTTTTCTAAGGAGAGTTCTACCCAAGCCCATGAAAGACCCATGGCCCAACCCAAATTATTGAGTTATTAGAGTGGGTTCCTATCAATTGGTATCAGAATATGATCCTGCGCACACGTGGCAGACTGACTTTGGGCCCGGGCTGCTACCCCAAAGAAAGGGGATCCGCGAAGTCACCCAAGGGGTAAAGAGGCCGACGTGGAGCTCACGCAGCAGGGCCTAGTGGGCCCCCCGAGGGGTCGAGAAAGAGAGTTGTTGACAGGCTTCTAGGCGAAGTAAGACCCAAAGGGAGGGCAGTAAAGGTCGATGAGGGCGGGGTGGCCGATGAGGGCGGGTGCTCTCTGGAAAGAAGACCAACGAGGGCGTTGGGTCTCGAAGCGTGAGGGAATGTTAGGATCCCATATTGAAAGGGAAAAGGGTGGGCATGTGGGTTATAAAGGCTTGAGCACCCTCCCTTGGCAAGCCGGTTTTCCAAGGAGAGTTCTACCCAAGCCTATGAAAGACCTATGGCCCACCCCAAATTATTGAGTTATTAAAGTGGGTTCCTATCATCTAACAATATAAAGTTTCATTGTAGGTTTACAACAAATGCCGACTATTGAAATCATGAGGTATACCTTTGCATCCGGAAATGGTTCAAATGAAGAAGTTGAAATTGTCGTTGCTTCACCTTATGGTCAATTAGCTGGTATGCTTAGATTTTGCAATGTGTTATACCTGTGCTATTGTTTCTCTTCAGATGGATTGTTTACTGTGGGGAAAATCCTTTAGCTTCATTACCAATCACTTTGGCAACTTGGCAAGAAACTGTTTTCCAAAGGCATGATATTAGCTACTATTTAATATAGATTGATATTGGTGCCTATATGTGTATTTTTATATGCATATTTTAAAGAATCAACAATTTTATTGATAAAACTTGTTATAAATGCTTCCACTTGACAGACAAGCAAACAAGAATTAGACACTTAAAATTGTATCAAGCTGCACTAAGTGGTGATTGCAGCATGGCTGAGGGTATTTACAAGAAACATAAAAATGATATAAGAGCGAGGATATCAAAGGAAGGGGACACTGCTCTCCATATTGCAGCTGCAGCAGAGCAAATTGATTTTTTGAAAAAGCTGGTGGATAATATAAATAAAGAGGATTTAGCTACTACAAATAATGCAGGCAATACAGCTTTTTGTCTTGCTGCTGTGTCTGGAAATGTGGAACTTGCTCAAGTGATGATGAATAAGATGAAAAAAGAGGATTTAACTACAAAGAAAGGAGCTGGAAAAACAGCTTATTGTCTCTCTGTTGAGTCCCAGAAGGTGGAACTTCCCAGCATGATAGAGGAGAGTACAAACTTAGCTTATGTCCTGGATAGTCTAATAAACAACGGTTTGTATGGTATGTAAAAGGAATTCTTTATATTTTGGCTAATTGTAGTACACTTGATATCTTTTAAATTGAATTTTACAATGAAAGATTGAAACTTTGGTATAGGATTGAAATTCCATGTATGGTGGTCAGATTAATATATCCTCCCTTGTATATTTTTTGACAAATGTCCCATTATTCTTTTAAGGAACACTCTGAATTCCCATCAAGAGACATATGATTTGACAAAACTAATGAAAGAACCCTTTCATAACACAAGTGGCTTGGTGAATACAAATCTGAAAATTTTCCTTTTATGAAACATAATTAATATAGTATTATGTAAAGCTACTGCATACTTCCACTATTTAGAATTGATACCATATCATCTCTAATGATGGTTGTTGTGTTCTCAGATGTTGCACTAGATTTGCTAGAGAAACACTCAGAGTTAGCCGTCGTTGTGATGGAAATGAGGAGACAGCATTGCTTGCCTTGGCTCGAACGCCTATTGCCTCTCAAATTCAGCAAGGATTCTGGAAACAATATGTCAATTTGTGTTAAGTCTCCTTTAACCTTTGACATATTCAGCATGCCTTAATATATAAGTTACTGTTTTTGGTTTTATGGTTGAAATATATGTTTACATGACAATTGTGATCAGGAGAGCGAAGAGATATGAAAATTTGCACTTTAACCTTCCTGTTTTAATTTTTCATTTTGTTTCAGAAACCATTTTTGCAAACCTGCTATACTAAATATTTTCTTAGCAAGTTGAATTTGATATAATTTCACAATATATTCTTATACTTACCAGCACCTTTTGCCAAAGAATCATTTGCAAGTGTGTTCTGACGCTAAAGGATTTTTATGATATATTTTCAAACTGCTAATTTATCTTGATTATTGCAATAGAGTATTTGTTCGGAACTTTTGACAAATCAAAATTTTGGCCATATGGCATTTATGCAATAATGTGATTTCTTTTATAGCATAATGAAGTGGTAATGTTGTGGTTACGGTGGGTTACATTGTTGGACATTTTTATTGTGTGACTCGGAGTGTTAATCAAATTCCTAGTTTAACTTGATCATTACATATATAGTTAAGTATTGCCTAGGAAATGTTTTCCTTGCGAATTGTTTAGGTAGTAAATCTCTGATGGACCACCAATAGTCAAGTGGTATAACTGACAAGCTATTCGCAAGTATACGAAATCGTGCAAATAATAAAACACGAGTAAACGAGTGTCGAGTCCCAAGGGAACTACCTACCAAGTACCAAACTATTATATTCTATTGCTATTTGATTAAACTGAAGTTTAATAATGAATTTAATGAAAAAGTAAATAAACTAAAAGCTAAGTACTAAGTAAAGGCAGAATTTATAAACACTTTGAAGTAAGGACCAATATGACTAAACCTAGGGCATAGATTTCACACCAATTTAATCTCATGCATTGACAATTATTACTAATGTAATTAAGTTTATTCTAAAGGCCAAATCCCCTAGTCTTCCACTAACTCTCTCTTGAGCAATTAGCAAATTAACCCTTAAGCAACAACCCAAGATATGTCTAAGTCGGATTTAGGAGCTAAGAGATCATTAAGCTCTATGGAATTTACCGGAGCCTCACAGATCGCGGTAACCTATCTCTAGCGTTCGCTCAATCTATGGTTTTATTACCTAAGACAAATCAGGTTTCATCTCTCGATCTCAACCTAATCCATGATATCATTCAACTCTCGGGCCCTAAGAATTGAAAGCATTACACACGATAATAAAACTTAGAAATCATGCTCAATATAGAATCAAAATAATAATGTTAACATATGTTCATAAATTGGGCTACATCTTTAGCCCTAGAAAAGAAAGTCAGTTCATAATGAAAATAGCAAAATCCATCATTCTAATCAATGACATCAATTCAAGAAAAAGATAAACTTCTCTAATCGGTGAACGAGAGCTTTCAGGATCTCGATCTCCAACTTGGTAGCCGTCTTCTTCTCCTCCCAAAAGTCCCCCTCTAATTTCCTAAAAACTCTCTTTTTTATCCCTGGGGTTCTTGGTCGTGCTTAGGAAAAAGATTAGAAACTTAGCTCATTCAGATTCGGATTAGAGTAGTGAATTAACACAAACCCGTGACCCATTCGTTCTTTATGTCCAAAGCATCTGTAATCTTTAGAATTTGAACAAGTCATCAACACGAACATTGTAGCTCTCTGAATAAGCTTTCCAACGCCACCAGAATCGTCGAATTCCGATTTCTACAGCTCAAGTTATGATAAAAACATCGAGGCATACTCATGATGAAAGATTTCCAGATTTTCCGTAACATCTTCGAAGTGCCGCAACTTCTTCATTTCGACCTGATTCTTGTGCCGTTTGTTCCTACGCGTTGTACATCCTATCAACATCGTTCTTTTCCCTTCAAAAACCTATTTGAGTCTGAAAACACTTAAAATACACCCGTGATCCCATAAATGGTATTTATGAAAGAAATAATCTAAATTCCACACTTTAAGCACATTTTTCCATAAATAAACCCATTAAATCACTAACAAAATATGAACATTCAAGCTCTTATTAATAACCGTAAGGGGCAAAGAAGGAAAAGTCATACAGATATTGGAGCAAGAAGATAACAAGTAAGGCAAGCAAGACAACAAGCGTGAATGAGTTTGCTTGACAGGTGGAACAACAACACAGCAAGCATGACGAAAAAAAGGAATAAAAGGAGAACCAACAGAGGGGATAGTGATTGAGAATATTGTTGAGAATTGTGGGGTGGAGCTGACCCTTGAAGATCAGCCTGAGTTCTTTTCTTTTACTGTTTTAGCCATATTTTCCTTTACGTTTATTTCATTGTAATGAGTTACTGAATATCAATCCAAATATCCCTTTTAAGTGAGACAATCACTGCCTCTATTCTGTTCTTGGTAGATTTTAGTCTAAAATGAATGATTGAATGCATGAGTAACTGAGTTATTCGGGTTGGTTCCATCAATCTCCTATGTTCTTTTACTTACTTAGAATGAATTGCAATGACTTCTGTCACTGTTAACCGGCCTAAAGATTTCTGTATGCTGATGTTGGCTAATCAAATTTGTAGTTTCAGGTACCAACACCAGGTTGCCTCCAAAAGCACTTGAACTAATCCAACGCCTTTGGGAACAAGTCATATTGTCAGATGAGACTGCACTTTCAAATATTATTAAAACTGCCCCGACAACTGATATTTGTTGCTGCAGAACTAGGAAACATTGAGTTTCTAACTATACTGATACGTGAATATCCTGATTTGATACTGGAAGTTGATGAAAATAATTATAGCATATTTCATTTTGCTGTTATGAATCGTCATAGGGACATCTTCAAACTCATACATGAGATGGGTACTTTAAAGGATTTAATAGTTGCTTCCAAGGATAAAAAAGACAATAATATCTTGCATTCGGCTGGAATGTTGGCACCACCAGATCGGCTCAATGTTGTATCAGGAGCTGCTCTGCAACTGCAGGGAGAGTTGCTGTGGTTTAAGGTGAATGTTACGGTTCTCCTTTGTTTAGAAATCAATATTCGTTAAGCTAACTGATAAGATCTTTTACAACATTATTTGTAGGAGGTCAGTAAAATTATGCATCCATTGGATGCCGGGGATAAAAACAGTGAAGGGAAAACTCCTAAAGCTTTATTTACTAAGGAGCATCGAGAATTAAAGGAAAAGGGAGAGAAATGGATGAAGGATACTGCAAACTATTGCATGATTGTGGCAACTCTTATTGCCTCTGTGGTTTTTGCAGCAGCTTTCACTGTCCCAGGTGGCACCAAAGACGAGACAGGGACTCCTCATTTTGTTCAAAAAACTTCCTTCAAAATTTTTGTTATATCAGATGCAGTTTCGCTAGTATCTTCCGCATGCTCCATCTTAACCTTTTTATCCATTCTAACTTCCCGGTATGCA